>PJRA01000114.1:1170726-1186591 GCA_016987375.1 Brachionus koreanus | reverse complement strand
TTAAAAATTTTTTTTTGCAATATTATAGCTAATTTTTAGTAGTTTATAAATAAATATATATATGATCGCCTGATCATTTGCATGATCGGGCAAGTTAACTTAACTTTTGTCCATTTACTTATGCATCACCCGTTACAACTTAAATTTACATGAAAAATTGTGTTATATATTTCTTATTTTATTTTATTTTTGGAAAATTTTTTAATAATCATGGATCTAAAAGTGTTAAGACGATCAGAAAATCTTATTAATCTGGCATCAATTTGAATATCAAATGATAATTATTAAAAATTTTTCTGATAGATGATAGAATATAATAAAATTTGAACATATTTTCCAATAATCAAAGCAATATTCAACTTCATTTAATTTCGATAAATTCAGTTATTTTGATTTCTCAAAAAAAGATAGATCTTTGAATTTTTGATTTTTAGAATTTTAGATTGTAATTTAAATTACTTCTTTCATTTTAAAAATTGTTTTACTTTTTTTTTCTTAATTAAATTTAAAAAATTATTAGATTAGAAATATAATTCAAATCTTTTCCAAGATCAAAATTAAAAACTATGTAAAAGAATATTTATTTTATTTATTTATTTCAGTTAACACCTAGAATGCGATGTAAAAAAATAAAAGAAAAAAAATGAATTAGACCAAGTTTAAGTGTTATCTAAAAAGAAAAAAATAAACAAAAATAAAAATAATTTTTGAAAAATTTTTAGTTTTAATTTGAATTTTCTGAACTGAACCAAAATCAGTTAATATTTATTCATATCAAAAAACAATTTCTTTTAGAATGGAGACTTAATGTTCTTTTTTTCAGACATTTTTTAAGGTTTTTAAGAAAAACGAGTAAAATTCTTTTGTTAAAATAAAGCTGAATTTTTTAAATTTATGTGAATGGTAATGAAAAGAAAGTTTTAAATAATTGAAACATAGTCTTAAAAAAACTCTTTCTATTAAGAAAAAATTGAAATGTTATGCTATGAAAATTCTTTGTCATTTAAAATATTTTGAACACTTTCACTTCAAAATAAATAAATTAATTGATCTTAAAACAGCCTAAATTTTCAATTTAAAAGAGAATTAATAATTGATTTTTTAATTACGATTATTTCAGTATGTTTTCTCATTAGAGTGATTTTTAAGTGCAGGATAATCGAAGCAGAAATTAATTGAAAATTGAAAAATGCTAATTAAATTTATTCAAATCTAATTCAATTTATTCTGTCAAAAATGACATCATGCACTTAATCATATTTTTCTTTATTCTTTTATTATTCAGGAGTCTATTCTTTTTTTTATCTACATTAGACTTTGGTCTAACAGCTAAGTAATTAAAAAATGCAAATTTAATTAAAACATATTTTAAAATTCACAAGAAAAAAAAGTCTAAACAATGTTTTAAAAAATATTTCAATGTAAAACCCGACTGAAATATCAGTCGACTTTTATTTGAAAAACTTAATAATTAGTTACAAATTTTTATCTTTTTAATAAATGTTTAGCTAAGTAAACTTAATTTTGTAAAAAGCCCTAATTCTTAAATTGATGTTGGGTGCTGTCAGTGATAGTCAATGGACCGCTATAACTTGAAATTGACCGCCTTGAATGCTGTGGAAAAAACTTTATTTTTCTAAATTTTAACTTTTTTTCTTAAACTTAATTTTTTTATCTATTAATTATAATATTTGAAAATTTTTTAAGTTTTATTTCGGTACACGGCCATCGAAACAGGCAACACATATAACTTAAATTTTTTCAAATAAAATGTTAAATTTCTGCCAAGAGTTGTAAAAATTTTTGAGAAATTAAGTTAAATTTAAACTCAGAGTCTTAAAAATAAAAACATTAGCAATTAGAATTTTTATTTTAAATTTTGATTTATGTACTTAAACAAAAGTTAAAATATGAGGCTATCCTTTTCAATGTAGTTTAAAATAAAACTATTTTAGATATTAAAATTATTACTTTGGAAAACTATCATTGATGAATAAAATTTTGAGCAAAAAAATCCTTATATTTAGTACCTTTTTCAATATATCCTTTAAAAATCCAAATTTTGCATCCTTTTAAAAGATTTCTATTAAAATCTTGATAAAGATCTTTTTATGAATTTTTTTTAAACTAGAAATTATATCAATAAAAATGATATCAAGAACTTGACAAGATCGGAGAGTTAAAAAAATATTTTTTAATTTTTTAATATTTATTCAAGATTCTTTCTTGTAAGATCTAAATAAAGAAATTGGTTAAAAAGACGATTGACACATTGAATATAGTTATTATTTCTAATAAATTCTTAATGATCATTTTGCAGTTCTCCAACCCACACATTTAGTTTATTCATTTTACTCAGTTTTGTAATTTCTAAAACATATCCAAAATTAAGCCATTATGACTTAGCTATCTGAATTATTTTAATTTATTATAAAAATAAATTCGGGAATTTCCTGGAACTTGCCCGAACGACAAAAGCCTTCTTTTCAGCCCCCTGGCTAATGTTTGTTATTTAGTATATCAACAAAAATTTAGAATAAAGAAATTTATAAAAGTAAAAGTTTTTGAAAGTTTAAGATCAAAGATTAAATTTGTCTAATTTTACAATTTACATTTACATTAGCTATCTGTATTAGAGAACCTCTTTATCTTCTTGTTCCTAGTCTAAACGATGTCAACTGGTTAATCATATGATTAACCAATTTCTAATATTAGAAATTTTTTTTTGACCCTATTTTATCCTAGTGGATCCTAATGGGGAGGAGCTCATTTCCTTTTCAAGTACCTTTTTAAACAACAGTTCCGATCGGACACAGAGGCGATCGTATTAGAATAAAAGATAAATGGTGTTTGAAGTTTTAGAATAAAAAAATTTATCTTTGACTCAAGATTTAAAATCTTCAACTATTACTTCTTAAAAATTTAAGAACATAATCTTAAATAAATAAATAATATTGGCAGAAAATTTTTTTTGGAATTTTATATTTTTAGTATCATAAAGATTTTCCGTACTTTAATTCAATTTATTTCAGAACTATTATAAAATTTAATTTTTTGAGTGCTTTTTTATTTAATTTATTCAAAAAAAAAAACTCTAAAAAATAGCTTTAAAATAATTAAAATTGAATTAAAATTTTTTGTGTCAATTAGGATTGAAATCTAAAAAAATTTTCGATTCAAGTAAGCTTAAATAAAAACAAGAATCAACATTAAGTAATTTTCTTTGATTGTATAAATATCAAAATTTGAATTTAAATGATGCAAGCGAACAGAATTTGCTGGTATTTAAACATAAATAAGGAAAGATAAAATCAGAGAGATTTCAATCATGCAAAAATAAAATTTTAGCTTAAAAAGATTTTGCTTTCAAGCAAACTTCTTTTTCCTAATATTATAAACTGTTTCCTAAAACTTATTTTAAATTATACTGCACATCATCAAAACACATTATTTTACTTTACATTTCTTAAACGAAAAGATTTTTTTAAAAAATTTTTAAAGAGCAAAAAAAATACTTTTCCAAAATTGAAGTATTTTTAGTCATTTAATGTTAAAAATTCTTGGTATAAAAAAATATTATATATTTATTAAAAATAATAACATTAATAATAAGAATAAGATAGCTATAAAAGGGTTAGGATTAGAAGAAGGGTTTAGAAGAAGAAAGTATTTCGCAAGCCTACAACAATATTTAGCCTTTTAAATTTTAAGATATTTCATAGCATCTACCTTTCATAGATGTTTTACTTGTAAGACGTCTTCAAAAATCTTTGTTTAGAATAGGGAACTGAAATCATTATATTTTTTATTTATCTACTCTATAAATTTATTCATCTAAGATATTCGTACCTTTAATTTAAACAATTTTAATTGACTAAAGAAAGCTTCAATTGATTAAAAAGATAGTTTATTATTTTTCAAGTTTACCTCTTCATACGTAATAACTAATTTTATAGTTATTTTTCTATTTTTTAATCTATAAACCCGATAGATCAAAATTATTATATCAAGATAATTTTGTTTATAATCTATAAAAAATTTAATATAAATCAATAAATTTTTTATCAAATTTTTTTAGCTATTTCTTTGTTGATATATTTATTTTATATTCGTTTTAATTTCCTTTTCAAAAAAATTTCTTTGTTTGCTTCTTAAAATTATTTTACTTTGTTTAATTAGAATTCAGATAGATTGTTTTCATAGACATTATAACTAAACCTTAAATCTACTCAAAAACTAAATTAGAATTTAGTTTAGATAAAGTCATTTTTAAATATCTTAAACGCTTTTAATTTATTTATCTAAGTTTCTTACATGGTAAGAGAGTCATGGAATTAATTGATTTTTTTTTAGTTTGTTTGACAATCTTTTCTGTTGTTTCAATTATATATTTCATTATTCATTTTAAATAGTTTGATAAAATTGAATGAAAGCTTATAGGATTACATTTCAAAAGGATCTCAAAAGATTATTAAAGGTATTTTTGTTTTAGGTGGTTAAGTTAGATTATTAAGTTAGAAACTTTTGATTATTTCGAAGCTATTTTCTGTTTATTACAAAATTATGCCTATCAGTTATTTCAAACTAAAGAGAAAAATCTTTTTATACCTAATTAATGAAATGAAAGTGTATTTGAGATAACATGAGATGATGATGTGAAATTTAAGCATTTTCTAAAAAAATATAAAACTCAAAAATCCTTGAAAATATAAACAAATTAATTAGGAAAAATAACAAAATTTTTATTAAATGAATTTATTTGATATATAAAATTTTTAATCGTCTGTCTGTGACAAAAAATTATGATTTTTAGTGATATTACATTTTTCAAAACTAAACAGCACTTTAAATATTTATTTTTACTTATTTGTTTACTTTACGGAGCTAATGCTCCTTCAGATTAAAAAATCAAAATCAAAATCAAAATAAATTAAATAAAAGAAATAAAATATTAGGGTTTATCTAGAAAAATAGGAAAAGAAAATATTAATATAATAATAGATATAATAAAATAGAGAGTTTTACGATTCATTACAAATGTTTAAATATCTAGTGGCTAAGAAAAAAGAGAAGAAAAAGTAAGCTTAAAATTAAAGTAGTATAGTATAGTGGTTTATTGCAACGCATAAATGCGTAAAATCTGACAACAGATTATGTGCAAATAATATTATATTCGTTTTTGACTATTATTCCTTTAAACACATCACTAGATTGGGCTTCAACTGCATCCACTCCCAACTTATTCCAACCATTCGCTACACGGTTTGTGAAAAAGTGGTATCGCTGAGCACAATTTTTGATTATTTCTCTTTTAATTTTGTATGGATGGCCTCTTGTACTTCTGCTTGAAAAAGTGAGTGGAGATTGCCATTCGACATGATCAATATTTTTTTTAATTTTAAACATTTGAATTAAGTCACCTCTCTTGCGCCTTTCAGTTAAATTCATCAGATTTAGGGCCTTAAGTCTTTCATCGTAGTTTAGATCTTTAAGACCTGTGATAGCACGAGTAGCTCTTCGTTGAACAGCTTCTAGAATTATTTTATCTTTCTCTAGATATGGGCACCATACTGGAATAGCATACTCTAAATGAGGTCTTACAAGACTTGTATAAAGTAATTTAATTACCATCTGTGTCCGAGATCTAATACCATGAAGTACTTGACCAAGTATTTTGTTGCCTTTCGATGCTGCCGAGCAAACTTGCGAGTGCCATTTTAAATCACTTTTAAATTTTAAATCAATTAGGGTTTATCTAGAAAAATAGGAAAAGAAAATATTAATATAATAATAGATATAATAAAATAGAGAGTTTTACGATTCATTACAAATGTTTAAATATCTAGTGGCTAAGAAAAAAGAGAAGAAAAAGTAAGCTTAAAATTAAAGTAATTGATTAATATTTAAAAAAATATTAAAAATCAATAAATTATTTTTTTTTAAATTTGGAATTGAATTAGTAAAATAAGTGAATTCTAAATTAATTAACTCTTTTAACCCATGGTATTAAATTGACAAGCTTTAGATAATACTTGAAATCATGATTTCAAGCATTTAAATGAGAATATTCTGTATTTAAATTAAAAAATGATCACATTTAGAAGCTAAATTTTTTCTTTAATTATATTCTCCAGGTATATATTTGAAAGTGTTGTCAACAATAATTTCAAATATTCTATTTTTTGAAGACAATAAACCGATATCTAGTAATTCTCCAATCAATAGAGTTAATTCAGATATTTTTTTAAAAAATATTTTTATATATTTAAATAAAATAAATAATAATAAAGGATATTTTACTTAAGAAAATTAATTTTAAAAGAGCTAAAATTACAATAAAAAAATTATTAAATAAAGTATTTTTCAGCTTCTAGTTCATTGATTTCATTTTTTCCTTCAAATTCTAGTCAATTTAATTTAAAAAATTGAAATGTTGTGCTTATTTTTTTTGTGTATAATTTAAAATTTCCTCAATCAAATTAATCAGATTTTCACAGCGTCTTACTTAATTTCACGTGTTTGTGTATCTGAAATATTTTCTTATTTATTTAAAAAAAAAACTTTATTTGATTTTATCATAAAATTAAAAAAAAAAGGCTACCTTAAATTAATGCATCAAAAAAAAAATTTCAAACAAGGTCTCGCTTATCGTTTACCTATGAAATTCTATTTCTATTAAATTTTATTTTATTTGTATTTATAACAAAATTAATTCATAATTCGCATTAAATATTTTTAGTTACTAGATATTTTCATTTTCAATTCAAAAGATCAAAAATAGCAAATTTATTTTAATTTTTTATTTAATTTTGGCTTTTACTTTTTGAATTTACTTTTGATTGAAACAAAACATTAAGATCAAAATTGGTATAGTAATAGCTAAATGTTATAAATTCAAGTTATATAAACTTACATTAATTATCTAAAAAAAAATTATTTCAATTATTTCTTGAATTTTAGTAAGTAATTATTGTCAGTTTTAGTAGTTTAAAATAAATCTGTATAAGAGACTTTATTTGAGAATTTTAAAAATGGATAAACAAAAAACCTACGTTTTTTTTACTTTTTTAATTGATTAGACTAGCTTTGGTGATTTTTCAAGAATATAAAAAGATAAGACAATTTTTTTTCTATTTAACATTTCTTTATAAATTTGAAGGAACATAGAGTGTAAAAAATGATTTGGTTTAATCAATGAAAAATCAAACAAAGATAAAGTTAAATCTTTTTTTTGAGAATTTTTAAGTCAAGTTTTGTAACAAATGTTATAAGAATGCTGATTTAGTTATTGTAAAATCATTTTTAAGCAAGATCTGATTCAAATATTATTTTTGTCTGAAAAATCAGTTGATAAAAATGATCTTGTTTTTATTAATTAAATTACTTACTGGTGGAGATAATATTTTCAAAAATATTTTAGAGCTATTAATCTTTTATATATATGTAAATATTATTTTAAAGCTATCAATTGGGCGTGTAAAATATGATGATTAAATATTTTAATCATTTCATTACTAAAGGGAAATTCAAAAAAAAAAGATATTCGCAAAAAGTGAAAAACAAGGGTATTATATTTTTTTTGATGTTGACAAAAATTTATCGAATTTTTTGCACAATTATAAAATATAAATTTTTTTTTTTTTTTTCGAATGATATATCCTGTTTTAAGAAAATTCTAGTTCTATTTCTAAAAATTACAAAAGATTTAAATTTGAATAATAGACTGAGGAAAATCAAATCTTTAGAGAAAATCTCCGTATTTTTTATTTTTTTAATTTTTTTTTCACTTAAATTGAATTATTGAATAACCAAATTCCAAAAAAAAATTCCTCACAAATTTTTTCTAATCGTTACTCTCTAAAAATGATTCGAACTATTTTGTTTTATTTTTTAATTGGTTTTTAAATTTTATACTAAGCTTGACTTGATTCGCTTAAAATGTTTCAAGCTAATTTGAAGATCAATTAATTTTATTTAAATTTTTTAAAGCGGAAGAGAAATTTTCGCTTTTTTAATCTATTGAAGCCATTTAAAATTTATTTTTATTCAAATTTGATAGCTTAATATATTTTAATGTTTCTTCAAGTATTTAATATCAAAATTTTGTTAAATTACTTAACATTACATAATGTTTTAATTAATATTAGGTAGGCAATATGATTATTGAGCCATTTTTGATCTTTAAATTTGAGATGGAATTATATGTATAATTTTTTAATTTCACTTTGATTATGAAATTTGAGAATTGACAGACATAAATATTGTTTTTAAAATTAATTTAAGGAAATTGTTTAGGAAACCTTAAAATTTCATAGTCATTCATGGCTAATTAGTCTCATTTTATCTAAATATAAATATTATTTAAAAAAGATAAATTTAAAAAATATAATTTATAAAATTCATGAAAAATTTCATCTAGTGAACATTGATTAAAGTTGAAATTATTTTTCTGATTTAACTTTAAACTAGATATTTTATTTTTCGATCTGCAAAATAAAAATTAAATCATTTATTTTAGAAGAATGGGGCAAAAAAATAGTAGAATCGAAAATTCAACATTTGAAACAGAAATAGGGATGACTAAAGAAAGTCTAGTACATGATAATGGAGAAACTTCTGACATTAGTTTAAAAAAATCAGATAACTCACAAAACAATTATAAAAAAAACCTATCACTTAGAACAAATGAAAAAAAAGTAACCCAATTCTTGAAAAAAAATGCCAGTGAAACTTTTTCCAGTGGATCAACTCATTATCGATGGCAATCAAATGCAGGATCTGAAAAAATAATTAATACCAGTCGAATGCAAGCAAGAAAACCACTTCCAAATAATTTTTATGTTTTTCTAGACAAGAACAATTCATACTTTAGCAATATGGGTCAAAATAGATCGGCTTCATACTACATACCAGAGCTCGAAATTAAAAGAAACGACTCCAAGTCAGAATTAGATAATTTTAGATCTAAAAGCATATCTGAAATTAATGAATCAGCCAGTTCTAAATTAGATACAAACAATATAGATACATTTTCTGAATTAGAAATAAAAACTATTAAACTGACTTATAAATTTATTAAAGATGATTTGAACAGTGTTGGAGTAATAGCTTTCATGAAGTATTTTCTTTTAAATAAAATTTAAAGATACATTTTTTTTTAAATTTTTAACTTAAAAAGAAGTTTCGAAACTTTGCCAGATATACAAAATAAATTTGATGCTTTCAAATTTTTGCCAATTGATGAAGTATCTAAAAGCCATGCTCTACGGTGATTATTTTATAAAAAAATTTTTTATCTTAATTAATTTGATTATCAATACAGAACTCATTCTAAAAAAGTAATGAACATTATAGATCAATTTGTAGATGCGCTGGAAAATGATCAATTAGAACAAATGAAAAAGAAGCTTTTTCTTTTAGGTGAAAGACATCATATTTACAGAGCGAAAAAAGAGTATTTTTCGGTAAGCGTGCTAAATTAGGAATTAAAAAATTCGAAACAATTCAATTATATAATAGCTCTTTTACAATTATTGGTTTTAATCATATTATACTAAATTAGATATTTTTAATTCCTAAATTAAAGCTTCATATGTAATAAATAAATTAAATCAAGATTATTGAATATCAATTTATAAATGCAATTCGACCAATAATTAACAAAAATCTTCAAATAATTCAAAAAAGTCAGCTTATTGAAATCAATGAAGACTTCTCATTTACTTTTGGTAAATGAAAATATTCGATTTTTTTCTTTTCAGAATAATTTTTTTTGTCTTTAGATGACCGATTCTTCAACTCGAGCGAAGATGATCTGTACATTGAGTCATATCTAAATAATGACGAAATAGGACGTGCTTTTGATTTGATCAAACTAATTTGGCAAAAATTATTTGAGGTAATTCGGTTTTACATGGACTTAGGAATGGATTCATTCGAATCAAAGATTAAATCTTAATTATAATTTTCACTTCAAATCTAAATTGAAACCCGTGTTTTTTCATATTTTTTGGTTACTTTAAATTTGTTGAATAAAATTTTAATTTTAAAGAAGTTTTTAAATTAATTTTTATTGAAAATGTCACAAAATTTTAAAATAAACGTATAATTAATTGAGTGAGTTAACACGATTTTTCGATTAATAATTTGTCCTCAGTTCTATAGAGAATACAAGTAAATAACTGGTCTTCAAAAAGTAATGACCGTATTTTTAAAATATAAAAAAATATGTTCCTTTTATCAAAAGACTAAGAAATTTTGTACCAATAAGTCCATGTAAAACATTTCAATGTAAAAAAAATTAATTATTATTTTAAATGAATTTTCTTAATTTTTTGAATTAGGCCAATTACAGTGCCTGTGACCTTATCATAAAAATGTCCTCGACGCTATACCTTCTAGAAAATTAAGTTTTATGTATCATCTTATAGAAAATTTAACAAGGATTTTTAATATAAATATATCATTTTTAAACAATAATCCATTCAAAAGTTATGATAAAAAACACTGTATTCTGACATTTGTTTTTTTTTGGTAAGAATTCGAGTATTTTAACATGTTCGATCATTACTTTTGAATAAATAAGATAATGGCATCAAATTTTATACATATAGACTCAATTGCCTAATAATTAATAAAAAACAAATAAAAAAAAAACAATAAAATGAATAATAATCAGTAAAATTAAAAGAGAAAAGAAAAATTAGCATTAAAATAATTTTTAATTTTTTTTTGGATAATACTTATACTTTGTCTTATACACTACATTCTTTTTTTAATTTTTATTTTTTTACATCGCCTTCTAGGCGTTAACTGAAATAAATGAATAAAATAAAAAAATAATTAAAATAATATATTTTAAACATTTAGACACTTTATCTAATGATTTAAACTAATTTTACTTGATATAAACAAATCTAAAATTTTGTAAAATTTATTAAGTCTAAAAATACAAAAATAGTTTTTTAAGAAAGCTAGAATAACAAGCTTTAAAATGTAATATTAAATTAAAGTATGGTCTATCAAATTTATTAGTTAACAACTTTTAATTAAAATAATAATTAATTTTTTTAAATTAGAGGTAAAGTAACATTTGTACAAAATTTCTTAGTCTTTTGATTAAAGGAACATATTTTTTTATATTTTAAAAATAAGGTCATTACTTTTTGAACACCAGTTATATTTTAGTGGAAGCATAATAAAAACCCAAAATAGCATTTATAGAACTATTTTTTTAATCATTTAATAGTTAATCTGTACCCGCTCTTTAATAAAATTATGTTAATTTTCTTTTTGAGAAAAATCTTTAATGAGATATTCTTGTTTATTTTTTCGGTTACACTATTACACAATTATAATAAATTCCGACTCATCCTCAAACACATTGTAAATTCTGAAAGCCAATTAAAAGATCTATAAGTTGATCTAAAAGATCTATAAGTAGTTGCCTTGATAACAAGAACAGTTACCAAAAATCACATAAAAATTTCCAATTAAGACAAGAGCGGCATTTCCGGAACAGCAAATTAACTGATTCAGAAACAGTAACTGGTGATTCTATCTAGTGTAGAGCGACTATAGAAACAAGCTGACTTATCAAAAGAGATTGTTGCCTAATATAATCTCTCTCAAACTTCTACTTTTTAATTGACTTTGTTCTGCCTATTGAAAAGGTTAAAAGTATTCCTTACATCGCTTTGGAAGTCACACCAGCTAGCACGCTTGACTTAAACCCCTCGCAGATCTCATCTTAAAATTATCTCTCTTCGCCATCGTTCGTAACCTGTTACTGTTCATAACCATGACTTATCGTCTTTAATTTTTAAAGAAAACATAAAAAAAAATCTAAATTAAATCTTCTTTTTATTCTTCTGAAATAACCAGTTTCAAATCGAACTGGTTTCTCATTCCTTGTCATTGCCAAAAGATGGACAAAATCAAATTAATTTTTTGTTTTTTTTTATTTAAATTTTTGAATCAGTATGGTTTTTTTGGTAAAATTGAACTAGAAATTTTTATTCTCTTTTTTATTCAATTAAATTAAAATTTTAAATTTAACAATTAGTACAATAGAACAGAACAAAAGCTTATAACTCTTATAGTTTTAAAAGTAGAAAGCAAGTTCTGTAAATCTAACATAGTGCAACATTCAAAGTTACAATATTATGAAAAATATGAACAAATTTGACTACAGTGCATTTTGCAGATACTTAGCACATCATTAGCAGACTTTGAATTTTGGTGCAACTAAATATGTTGCACTTCATTGCGCTTACAGAACTAATTAAAAGTATTCAGAAAAAAAGTTTTAAACTTTTTAAGCATTAATTTTTGTTCTATTTTTTTATTTTGTACCAAATTTCACAAAACCAAATATTCAAATATCAAATTAAATACAAGATTTGATTTTCAACATTACTTTAAAGATTAAAATACTTGTATTTAAAAATTTTAAATAATTAATTTAGTTGTATAAATACAAGGTATCATAAAAATGATCTATAGAAACTAAAAACATCGTGGCACATGGCTGCTAAGACTCGAAAAGTCTAAGTTTCGACAGCATTCATTTAAATTACGAATTCAATATCAAATATCTATTTAACTTTAATCAAACAAAGTGGACATACAAGTTTAGATCAGTGATAATGTAAAATTTCGATTCTAAAGCAGTATTCAAAGACATATCATTGTTGGTTATTCAAAGCTTGTGAAATTCTGAAAAGTCTGCAATGCAATAAATTACGCATGTAATAAATTTTGCATGTTTGAAATTTTGAAATTTGATCTTAAATTTTACTTTGTTGTAAAATTTCACTAAAATTAAGATTAACATAATATTTCTGTAAAACTTTAGAAATGAATAAAAACAATAAGAAATATTCAATTGAGTTAATTTTTCAAATCTGAATTATGAGCCATTGAAAATTGAAAAAAACATTTTACTTTTCCAAATTCTTGAGTAATGAAATATCATACAAAAAAATTTTTATTATTTATTTAAAAGCTTCGATGAATTTATAAGGTTTCAAAAATTAAAACTAATGCTTTTGCTTTTTTTAAATTCTAAAGAACAAACACTTTCTTATTATCAAATGATAATTTTTGCTGATTTCTTGTCATGAAATGACACATAAATTGAGTTAATCGGTATTTTTAAACTAATAAAAAAAATGAACAGTTTAGAACTACATTAAAATACATTAAAATTTAGTCCTTAAATAAATGCATTGGAATTTTAAAATTTTGAGTAAATTTTCTCGCTAAAAGAGAAGTTGATTTGTTTAATTTTTCATCAATAGAAAATTTGTATTTTTTTTGAATAATCTCATCAACTTCTCTTAGAATTTTACAACACAATTCTCGTTTTGTATTAAAACAAAAATGACATGGCAATGTTCCATTTATCCATAGCATTCTATGCAGTTCAGAGTCTAATAGCTTTATTCGCTCCAAATCAGGTAGCAAATCACATTCTTTTGCTAATTCATCGATAAGTTTATTATAAGTACCTCGCGGAAACTGGTTGTCACCTGCTTTGTCTCTTCTTAATTCATCTTGGGCCATTTCGGCATCAATAATATCACGTGATGGCAATTTTTTGGTTCCACAGAATAATTTAATTGCCCAGTTGGCCTGCAGCTCAAAACCAGCAAAGTAAAGACCATTGATTTCTCCGACCATGGCTAGATTTTCCAAGTCTGGATGAACAGTATATTTGTATATTAGAATTGGCATTTTGGATTTATTCGGATTGAATTTTAAAATTTTTAGCACTTCTTCGTCAAAGTAGTCCAAGCAAAGTTGGTAGCCTGTACAAAATATGACTGCATCAGCCAAAATTTTCAAACCGTTTTCTAATACCAGACCATTTTTTTCAAAATTTTTAATTTCCGATTTAACCGGCTTAATCAAACCATTTTTTACATATGGATAATAGTTATCTGTTACTGATTCACGAATCGGTTCATCGTTATTCAACTCATAATACATGTCCGGATGGGCCAATTTTTTATTAGTTTGATGAGGGCACAGTTTTTTATACAAATTAACTTTGAATTTTTTTTCTTCTTCAGAATTTTTTTTACCTAAAGTAATTTCTCGTCCAAAAAATAAATCAATTGGAATAATTTGAAAAGTTCCTGGTTCTTTTTCAAATTTTAGCAATCTAGGAAAGACGAGACAGGGTCGTTTAAAAACATTAGTCACTGAAAAAGCATGACCAACCAAATGAGCTGATATCTCAACTCCACTGTATGAGTTTCCCACCACTACAATCTTTTTATTCTTTAATTTTTCATCATATGATCGATAATCAGCACTGTGCATTATAATTCCGGAGAATTTATCTGAATTTCTTACTTTTGGCAAATTGGGTTTACAATGCAAACCATTCGAACATATCAAAAAATCAAAAACCTGACTATTAAGCTCACCAGTCAAAAAGCTTGTCCAAGTAATCTTCCATTTTTTGTTTGGCAACTGCTTAACTGATTCCACATTTGTATTTAATCTGAACCTTTTGCTTAATTTGAAGTGTTTAATGTAAGATTTCAAGTAATTGAGAACTTCTTTGGCACTTGGTATGACATTGCTTTCTTTTGGCCATGCAAAATCAGAAAACATAACCGAATACTTGCTTACATTAGTGTGCATATCATCCCAGATAGCAGTTCCAGCCGACCATAGACCACCTGGTCTATTTTTTCGGTCAAAAATAACTGGTATGAGGCCATTTTCGAGTGCAATCTTTGCAGAGACCAAACCTGCTGGTCCGGCTCCGATTATAGCCACTCTTTTTTTAGCACTATTGTTTGTAGTAACGTCAATATTTATCGTTACTCGATAAGTTTGCATTGTGAAAAATTTTGAAATAAAAATTGGATCTTTATTCTTAATATAATAGTTTGATGTTTGTATATTTTTGAATGATAAAAGATATTGATCGCTAAAGTTGACAACTTTGATTCAGATTTAATAAAATATTCAAGGAATTCAGCTCCATTAGATGACATCTTTCGGAGAAATTTGTTTATTTAATTTAAGACAAAAATAAACTTAAAATTTTATCTTTGTTGTCAAAAATATACAATGCGTATCATAAGTAAATATAATCCTTAATTTGGTCATAAATTATCCAAAATTATATATAAGTTTTGTAATTTTTTTTAGCACTTAGTAAGTCTTAGTTTAGATAAATATTACACAATAAAATTTTAATTTTTTTTTTTAATTTCAAGAACTAAGATCAAAATTATGTAAACCAATTAATAAAAATGTTATGAAATTGCGCAAGTTCCGTCCTAATTCTTCAACAAAATTGATTTTAATTTTGCATCTCAATTGGAATGAAATTTAAATTGCTTGGAATTTTGGATTAAGAGAAGTTCATATGAAATTAGTATAAAAAGAAAAAATGATTTGAAGATGAGCATGTTTTTAAAATTTTAAAATTTTATTAGGAAAATGAAAAAAATGGCAAAAGCAAACATCTGGGACATTGATATAAAGCCAAATGATGGAATTGATTTCATTTTAAATCAGATACATAAGATCAACGATACCAAGGCTGATATCAAGACAGATATGAAAGAGAAATTAACAAAAAAACGGAGAAACGCTTTGGGAAATATTTGGAATTTTAATACTTACAATACAATCAATAGCTAAAAAATACAAAAAACCCGGCTTAAAAAAGCAAAAGATTTTTTTATTTTTTTTAAAAATTAAAAATTGTAATTTTTAATAACTAGATTTAAGATGTTTCTTTTAATAAATTCAAAAATAAATTTAAAATTAAAAAATAATAAGATAAACATAAAAATATAAATTCTAAAGTAAAATTTATTAACACTAGAAACACCAA
>PJRA01000114.1:1131971-1167380 GCA_016987375.1 Brachionus koreanus | reverse complement strand
ATCAATAAATGGAAAAAAAATTTGCTTCTTATGCTCTTATCTTTCTTTGTGTTTTAGCAAATTCGAACCATTGTAGATGGTCTTTTTTTTATATTTTTTTAACTTTAATTTTTTATTTTTCTTTTTTCATTTTTTAATTAATATTATTTTAATATTTTTTAAATTTATCTTAAACTGAAAGTCTTTTTTTCGAAGCAATTTTTTTTCGTCATGAGGAAGTTAAAATTTCAGATAGCAAAATAACACAGATGAATTGGAATAATTTTTTAAGATCTTTTATGGTGCTTTTTATTAAAAACGTTTTTCTTAATTTTTTTTTTATTTTTCTTATCGATATAAAAATCAATATATAGTTTTTTTTATATAAAATATTACAGATTAATACTATTCGTTTTCTCGTTTGAAGCTCAGTTCTTTATTCAAAAAAATGTTTAGTGCAAAATTTAAAAAAAATCATAAATTCTTTGCGTAAATTATTTTTATTTTAAATGTTAAGTAAATAACCTCAAACAATCAAAGTGTATTGTTTGAGAGAAACAACGACATATTGAAAATTTTCGATCTTTAGGATGCAAAAATATAAAATTAAGTAACCTGGGGGGTCGATCTGAAATTTTATATATTCAATAACTTACTAATTTATCGATTTTTTCTCTAGCTTTTAAATTATATCATAAATGCTATTTAATCACAAATAGATCGAGAAATATATTCGAATTTAGCAGAATTTTGCAGCATAAAGTAAGCTACAACTAATTTGAAAATAAAAGCTTAGTTGATTATGTTGAAATTTTTTTAGTAATTTTAATTAAAATTTTTAACTAGTTATTCCAATTTTATTTATATTTAATTAAGTTTTAAAGAGTGCATTCAAATTCGAGTCTGATAAAAAAGAATTTTCTGGAAATTTTTATTTTATTTTATTTTGAATAAAAAAAGTTCATTTAACTTTTAGTTAAATAAGTATAGTTCACTTATTGCGGAGTATGAAAAAATCAATTGTTTTAAATTTGCTTCAACTCATATCGATTATACCAGAGAAACTGTCACTTAATAAATTCTAAAAGTAAAATGCGTGATCAAAATTTTGAAAATAAGGGTTTTTTTGTTTTTTTTTTCTAAGAATTTTGGCATAAATTCTTCCGCGTCAATAGAAAAATAATTTGCAAAATTTTGAAAATCAATCGAAAAATGAATTCAATTAATTTCAAAACTATTAAGGTGATGCAATCAATTAGCATGAGATGGAGATCTATTGAATAGAGTGATAGACAATATCCTTCGTTATTTAAAAAAAAAGCTGAAAAATTTAAAGCTTTTAAAAATTAATTTTATTAATTGGATGCCTTCAGCGATAAATAAGTTTAATTTTTACTTCAATCTGTGAAAGTTTTTTAGTAACTCCAGAATGATTGCCCAAAATTTTCTATTTTCGATTCTTAAATTCATAAAATCATGCAATTATTTGTAATTAAAAGATTAATAGTTCTTTTTGGAAAAAAAATTTGAATGATTAATCAATCAGTGTAAAAATCATTATTCTAAACGAGAAGTAACAAGCTTAATAAAACTTATCAAAGACTTTTCGGATATTTTTACTTTAAAAGGCATTTTTTTGAACATTCCATAAGTGAATGCTTTTAAGCGATTGTAAAAAAGCTAGCTATTTGAAAATAATATTGCATAATGAATTCAAATGTAATCAATTCAAAAAAGAAAAGGTTGAATTATAGAATTAGAATATGTGTACTGAATTTAGTAAACCACACAATTTAAAGTAAATAATATCTTATCAAAGCTGTTATTTATCGAATTAGTATTGTTTATATTAAATAAAATGATACTTAGCTTGGTATTTTTTTATGAGAATAAAAAGAAGATATTTAATATTTGAAGAATTTTTCAACTAATTTAATAAAGTTTAATTTAATGTGTTGAATTGTTTGGTTTACTCAATTTATTTCAAAAAAATTTCTTCGATTTTAAAATACTCACAATTATTTTAGTAATACATAATCAACTAAAATGCCGTTAATTTATTTTGAGTAATTGATTATTTTATATTTTAAAATTTTATTTAGGAAAAATCTATTATTAATACTTAAACGAGACTCGTTCAAATAAAGAACCTCAAATTGACATAATTTAATTAATAAATATTTTAGACTTTGTTTAAAAAATAAATTTATTAGTTTAGCATTGCTGATTTGATATAAATACAAAGAAAAAAGCTTTAATGTTTGCATTTTTAATATTCAAGATTTTTTCAAATTCAAAAGGTTTTTCCTTATGCTTTGTTTTTCATTTAAAATTTTTTATTAATTTTTATCTTAAAAATTTGGATAACATTTTAGCAAATTTCGTAATTTTTGAATTAGAATTTAATTTTTTATTTTAAAAAATCTAAATTTTTTGAACAAAACTACTAATTCTAAAAATTAAGCGAAAAAACTGTAATTTCATGCTAGTATTTTTAATTTAAAATATTAAGTTTTTAAATCAATATATTTTTAGGCAACCATTTTAAGCTAATCAAATTTTAATATTCATTTTGTGTCTATAAAACTTTATTTTCAATTTAAAAAAAATTTTTGCGCAAAATGTTCTTGTTGGTTTAATTTCAATTTCGAAAATTTGATACAAAAATAAACTCAAGTCTGGAATTAGTTTCGTTCTGTAAATTCTTTATTTAATTTTTTTATTATTGGAAGAGCGATATCGATTGTTAGTTTTAGCAATGTTGCTTCAATCCAAGGGAAATAAAATATAGTCAATACAATCGATTAAAATTTGTCAGCGATAATTTTAAATTGTGTCAAAAACAAGTAATTTCATGACATTTGTAGTTAGTGAGGGTTCTGAAGTTTCAAAAACTAGGCTAAATCAAGCACCCTGGGCCATAAAAAGTGAGTAGTTTATCTACAAAATTGAGATAATCAAAACATCAAGCATCATGCTGAATGGCTTTTAATCAAAATAAACAAACTATGCGATTAGAACTAGTCAGAATATGCACAAAAACCGGAAAGTTCTAAGCCTTAGCAATAATTTTTGTTGATTAATCTTATTGTCTAAACACACGCTTTATATTAATTCAAATTTGAAATAAATTGGAAAAAAATTCTCATTTTAAAAAGCATTCAAATACCGAAATAATGCTACTTACATAGAAATAAAAAAAGATTATATAAATTTTTTTAATGTATCTTCATTTATTTTCAATTTATTGCTGCATTTAGCTATAATTCTTTTTGACATGAAATTATTTTCAAAAAATTCAAGTTAAATTTTAAGCATTATTGTTACTCAAGGATCATGTATTTAATGCAAATACTAAATCTGGTATACTGTTGTTTTTTTTGTCATTTAAGCGTTCATTTTCTCAACTTTAGTATTCACAAAATAATGCTTAAATATTATATTATTGGCAGTAGACGACAGTAGGCCAAAAGTCACATTTATACGTATATGGTAATGAATAAAAAGTTTTCAATCTGAGGTATTTGATTAAATTTTATTTTTTTTTAAATCTTTATCGTTTAAAAGAACTTGTGTATCCAGAATAACAAATATTTCTTATTTAAAAGTAAATTTAATTAAATAGCTTAAGTAAACTAAATGTTTAAAAAGCTTTGACGTAAAATTTAGCAATGAAAATAAAATAAAGATTGAATAAAATCATTTCATTTTTTCTATCTCAGATAAAAATCTCTAGAGGCTAGCTCTAGAGATTTGCATCATGTAGTTTTCTATTTAAATTCTAAAAGTAAAGAAAAATAAATTTTTTTTTCGTTGGATTTCATCACTTAAATAAATTTATTTGAGTAATGCTTTTAAATTAAGATGCTTTGATTAAGAACTTTAAAAAAAATTTGATGGTAAATGGAAAAAAAGGTCCAAAGAGAATATATCTTTGGTTTAGGCGTTTAAGTTTTCTAGCATCTTTTGTCTCAGCGGTTTTAACCTAAAATTAAGTGAATAAGTGCTGATATAGTGCTAATTTGATGAATTTTATATCAGGATATCTATTTTTTCCAGAAATAAAGCCCAAAATTTTTCGTTTAATTTAACAATAATTACAAAAATAAACTAAGCTAAAACAATTTCTTTAAAAAAAAAACATATTCTCTCTAAACTTGGCTAACCATGACATTAAAATAGTAGCTTGGAAATATTGTCTAAGTAGTAAACAGTTTAGATAAATTAAAATTAAATCATTGATGATAATCATAGAAAATCTTCTATTATCCTGGAATCAATGTAAAAACTGATGAAAATCTAAAATAAAAAGTATCTAATTAATTATATCATTAATTTTCAAGTTAATATTCGAAGTTGCATCAATTTTTTTTATTCTAATAAGCCGATAGATTTGATAACGTAACTTTTATAATAAGTGCTTGGCAAATGCACTCTGATAATTATCTCAAAAATATCATAATAAAATTTTTTATTAGTATAGATTGAAACAATCAAGGTTTTACCTTGAATAAAATTAGCAACGGGGCCCCATTCAATATTGATATTTTGGTAAAGTAAAACTCTTAATTTAGTGGCTCATCAGTTCAAAGTTGTTGCTAAATTTTAGTTTATTTTCCATAATGCTGAAATTTTAACACAGAATGGAGCCAATATAAGCGAGTTAAAGCTTTAGCAAATAAGTAATTAATTTTTTTCAAAGGCGCTGACTTAATGTACCAAAATAAATAATCCTTCACAAAATGGTTTATTTATTTTGATTAAAAAAATTTTTAAGTTTTAAATAAAAATACCGAGACAAGGAAGGAACAAATTAAATATTTTTGTTTGAAAACTTTTTGATCACAAAACTTGCAATAAAAAAGCTTTCATCTCCTTTTTTTCTTATTACTTGTTCAAAACTTTAGATGATGTTAAATTCTACTCAATCATTCAAGTTAATGACATGGAATTTTTTTATTAAAACTCGATCCATAAAGGGAAAATCAATTACAAGACTTCAGTGCGTTTCTATCAGTCATCGATTTTCTTAGACATGACTAATTCGACTATAAAATTAAGAAAAGAAATTAGATTAGGCATAAAATTGAGCAGAAATTAGCTAGAAACTTAATAAAAATGGCTTTTAAACAAGAAACACTTCAACAAATTGTTTGAGTTTTAAATAGATGCATTTTATTACACCAATAGGTAAATTTTGAATCAATATTTCATCATATATACAATTTTAAATAATCAATATTCTGAAATTAATTTCGTTTGGTTTGGAAATAATCAAATTCAAAGCTTTGAAATCTTAAAGATTTTTTTGATAAATGAATTGTATAATTTTTACAATTTGTTAAGGAAACAAAAAAAAACTGATTTATGATTATTAAACGATGTTTAACTATACTTGCAGTTTTTGCAAGAAGGAAAATTTTGAAAATTTCAAACATAGAAAATAAGTAATCAAACCAAAGCAAACTATCTTGGGTAATCAAGAAGCATCAAAATAATTTTTTTATTACTAAAATTATGATCGATTCTTTTTCAATTGTTGTTATTTTGAACTTAAGAATTCTCAAGTATTTTCTTATCTATCGAATTGGAAAATTTCTAATTTTTCAAAAGTTATAAAATAGATTTTTTATTTAAGATTTGAATTTAATATAAATTTTAAACTCGTTTTTAATTTTATATCAATTTAATATTTGTTTTTTTTTTTAATTTTATCTAAAAATTCTAGCAAATAACTAAACATTTAAGAAATTTTTATTTAATTTTTTTTAATTGCCTTATTAGAATAAAATTTAGTTAATTTCCTAATGACTAATCTAGCCTAGTTACGTAGATCTCCTGATGTAGCTTACGTTTTTATTATTAAACACTTTAAATTTTTAGATTTTCAAAAATAATAATGCATATAGAAATGTCTCAGGAAGAATAGCTATTTGGGAAATGAAAAATCAATAATTACATTAATATAATTAAGAATATTGAAATTTAGTAATTCAATTTTAATTAAATTAATTAGTCAACTATTATAATTTAAACAAAATCATACAGATAGAATTAAATTGGCTATATTTAATAAAATTGAGTCAATTTACAAAATTAAAAATATCATCTGGGATTGAATTTACTTGAAATATAATTCAATTTAAGTTAAAAGCATTCTAGGTAGTATCAAGTATTTGTCACTTTTTTTCCAAAAAAAAATAATTAAAATAAATTTTTATACAACATTATTTGTTTATTTATTTTTATATAATGAGAAAATTGACAATAATTTTATTAGAATTATATTTTTGAATAAGATAAATATCTAGAACGATAGTAATTAATTTTTAGCAAACAAAGCACGAAACATGAAAATATGCTTTTTCTCAACATGATGTCATTATGAAAATTCTCATAATCAATCATTATATCATTTTAGACAATAATAAATTTTATTTAACAAAAAAAAATATTCACGATTTTTCATCAGAACCAGATAAGACTTGTGTCACTATAGTTTTTTTTATGAAAACGTGAAATTTTTCTCAAATAAACGATAATTAAAAGTAGCTTTCTTTTAAAAGAATTTAGACCAAAAATTTCAAGTGATTTCAAGGTCAGTTCTTTATTATATAATCATGCTGAATTATAAAGAATTGTTTTAATTTTTTTCCTAATACAACTTTTTGTTTGTCATTGTTGTTTTTAAAATTATTGAACAATATTTATCTTGGCTGTTTTTTGATGATTCAAATAGTAAAAAACTAACAAGAAAAATTATACCCACTCAACAACAAAGTCATTAATTTTAGCAAATATTAGATTATTTATTCGATAAGTACACCCTGTTGTTTCATTTTGCCATTATCGATCTTTTAAATTTACCGAAATCTGATAAAACCTTTTCTCTCAATCTTTAGAAGCAATCGAGTTATTTTTTTTTTCGAATAAAAAATTATCAAATCCTTTTCTTTAAACTAATTCAAAGAGCCAAATGCGATAATGCCGTTTGAAGAATATGGATAAATCTAGTATAAATACAAAAAATTTTAGACAATTAAAATTAACAGTTGATGACGAGTGTGATAATAAATCTATGAAAATAAGTAGTGAAAATAAAAATTTAAAGCAGCACATAATCGAAAATGATTTGAGCGACAATTTTCAGTCTAATTCCAATTTCCTTTCTAATGTTTGTAAACAAGATCAAGAAAATGATTTCATGAAATCTTCAAAAAATTCCATTTCGTCTAGATACTCGAAGCAGATGATTTCTGGTGATAAAATAAGTTTTCGTTTTGATGGGACCAGAAATCAAGGCAACGAAGACGAGAATGAAAATAAATTACTTTTAGACAAAAGACGAAAATTAAATCGAAATGAAAATTCGTTTGATTCGAATCTACTGAAAAAAAAAATAAATTTAGAGCTTAAAAACCGGTCTAGCGAGCAAGAATACAGTGAAATAGCCAATAATGACGAGGACGAGGAGGACGATGATGAAGAACAGGATCGAGTTTTGTTCACCGGCTACGTTCCGATTGCGCTCAGATACTTTTCACAAGAGTCCAAACCTCGATACTGGTGCTTAAAGATGATCACTTCGCCGTGGTTCGAACGAATAAGCATGCTTATAATTATCATCAATTGTATCACACTTGGCATGTATCAGCCGTGCAACGACAATCCATGTACCTCGACAAGATGCAAAATACTCACACAAATCGATCATTTTATTTTCGTATTTTTTGCTGTTGAAATGGTGATCAAAATTTTGGCCATGGGCTTTTATGGCAAAGACACTTATATGGCTGACTCCTGGAACCGGCTTGATTTTTTTATAGTTCTAGCTGGGTATATTAAACAAATTTTTATATCTTTTTTGTTAATTAAAATAAAATTTTAAAAGAACATTTGAATATGCAATTGCATCAGAAAATTTAAGTTTATCTGCCATCAGGACTGTGAGAGTGCTCCGGCCACTAAGAGCCATTAACCGAGTTCCAAGTAATATTTGATTTGCAACACCGAAAATCTATTTTCATTTCAAATTTTTCTAAAATTTTACATTAAGAATTTCTGTAAAGTTTAAACTAGAATTTCAATTATTTAATGCTTCTATTGATGCAAAAAAAATTCAAAGCATTAGGAATTTCGGGCAAAATTTTTTTTTTTAGAAATTATCAAATTAGAAATAAACTTCAAAAATTCATTTTTCAATTGATATAAGTAAAGTTAGGAAAATAAAATACAGATTATTCAGATAAAATATTACTTTTTAGATAATTCATTTTGTTCAGATTGTTTATTGTATCGCATTATTTTGTCGCAATTTTTTTTAGTTTTTATATTTTTGAATGAAAAAATTTCTATGTTATTTTTTTAATAATGTTTTTATTATTAATTTTTTTTCTTTTTATATTAGCAACTTGAAGTTTATGATCAAATAAAAAAGGTTTATATAACACTAGAATGCCCTGCTGATTTCTCATTAAAATTTCAAATAAAGTTATCAAGATAAATTAAACATTTTCTTTGAAAATTTATTAATTAAAAAATTAAATTCAAAATTTTTAGATAATAAACACCGTTTTTTAAAATTTTATTCATATGTGGTAAAAATCAAGTTTGAATTTTTCTAAAAGGGGTCTAAAAAACCCCTCGGGCGTTCTAGTGATAAAAATTAATTGCAGAAATATGTTTTCACAGTAAACATTCAATGTTAAACTTAATGTTTCATGTATGCGAATTTCTGCTCCCTATGAAAACATGTCTCCGCATAAAAAAATTCAATTAATAAATTTCTTAAAAATTAAAAAATAATAATATTGCATGATCATAAAATTTTGATCCTATACTTCAAAATGTATCTTTATTTTAGGAATTTGACATTGATTTGAAATTTTCAAGTAAAAAATCTTTTTAGTAAATAATTAAACAATAATGGAAGTTCACTTTGTTTTGGATGAAAATTATTTATTATTAAGGAAGAAGTATCGTATTTGAAAAATTCATCAATTACTCTCGAGAGTAAAAACGCCAAAAATTTAAACAACGATAAAAGATTCGAAATATAATTTATAGTAATATATTAAATATAATGAAATTGTTTAATCTCAAATTATTGTTTATTTTTTAACTTTTTTTAAACTAAATAAAAATGTTAAATGATAAACTTAAGATCAAAGAAACAAAAAAAAAATAGAAAACTGAAAAAATTATTGAAACGAAATACTGCTTTAATTTATATCTATTAATGAAAAATAAAAATTAAAAAAACTCAAGTCTCAGTTTGTCGATATATTATATTCAGATCATAAATCCATAATTTTTTTATATTAATAAAATTAAAAAATTGAATATATAACATCAATTTAGTTCTGTTATAATTAAAAAAAATTGTATCATTACATATCACAAAATAATTTTTTTTTCTAAAAAGGTATGAGAATTTTGGTGATGCTTCTATTGGATACTTTGCCTATGTTAGGAAATGTTCTGCTCTTATGTTTTTTTGTTTTCTTTATTTTTGGAATAATTGGAGTTCAGTTGTGGAAAGGTGTACTGAGAAATCGATGCTTCTTTGACTACAATCGCACTTTAATGGGGGATTTTTTAGACGAATCTTTTAAAAACACTTATTACAAACCGGAGCATATAGATAGTTTTATATGCAGTCAAGGAAAAGGTGGCATGACAACATGTGGTGATATTCCACCGTTTATAAACAACTCTCGTATATGCAATTCAACGATAGACATTCTACGCTTACCAACAAACTTTTCAAACCGTCTTTGTATCAATTGGAATCATTATTATTCCAAATGCCGTCCCAGCGATAAAAATCCTTTCCTAGGAGCCATTTCGTTTGATAATATCGGTTACGCCTGGGTTGCTATTTTTCAGGTATATTGATAAAAATTTAAATATATAAATAAATAAATTCTCATCTACAATTAAGATTATCAGTTTGGAAAGTTGGGTAACCATAATGTACTATATTCAAGATGCTCATTCGTTTTGGAACTGGATCTATTTTGTTTTTCTCATTGTGGTAAATTTAAAGTTAAAGAGTACTTTTTTTCTTTTTGTAATTGTATAAACAAAAGATTGGTTCATTTTTTATGATTAATTTGTGTCTAGTCGTAATAGCAACACAATTTTCGGAGACTAAAAAGCGAGAGACAGAACGAATGATTGCCGAACGACGTCGCTTTTCACGTTCAAGTAGCACTCTTTTAAGTGATTCAGGGGCCGAACCCGGTAGTTGCTGGGAAGAACTTTTAAAATATGCCGAACATTTGTTTCGAAAAACCAAAAGGCGTGTGCTACGTAAATATAACCAATACAGGAACAATCGAAGAAAAGTATGTCTTCTTAGTTTTAATCATTCTCTCATTGTCAATGACAAGACTAAAAACCAGTGTGTACAAAAATTTTAAAAAAGAGGCCATTCTTTGGTCCAGAGACAAAAATTATTCTTTTTGTAGGTTCTGAGGAAAAATAATTGAATTAATTTCTGACCGTTCTCTAAAATTTTATGTACTTTATTCATTTTATGCTATTTACATTTTTTTCTATATTTTTAATGATTTTTTTATTTTTACAGACATTTTGAAAAAAAAATTAAGTAAAACACATAAAATTTGGAATTTGGGTCTTATTAAATTTAACTAAATTAAAAAAAAATATACATATATAAAAGCAATTCAACAGTGGTGTGTGTCATCTACTGTCATCATTTTTGTCATTCATATTTATTCAATTAACTAAATTAAACCTATTACTAATTCTTCAAATGCAACATTCGTCTAAATATTTGTCTAAATTTAAATTATTCTAAATTTACTAGTGATGGTTACCGTTAAAAAAAAAAAATGTTGTTGGGCATTTTTTCTTTTTTAATAAATACTTTTGGGAAACCCCAGGGTTCGTCCGAATGGCTTTAGCCTTCGTTTAAACCCTCATTTTTGCTTCGCATTGATATGTACAAAAATCATTATGTGGTTTAAAAATTACAAAACAAAAAATTGTTTGAAGATTTAGTTAAGTTTGGACTTGTTTTACCCCGGTGTTGCTCTTAATGGGCATTTTGATGACCGTGTACAAAAAAAAAATAAAAAAAAATATAAAAATCTGATAGGTAAAAGTGAGTTGGAGAAAAAAAATTAAATTATGAAAAATAAAATTTTAGAAAAAAAAGGCCGACACTGACAGTACCGAACACTAAAATTTACATAGTTTTACCAGAATGTTCTTAATAATGCAATAATGCAACTGTTAATATTGCACCATGTTGCATAAAAAGAACTTGCTTTTGATCTTAAAAAATCTTAAAATTATATTTTCGCATTTTGTTTTGTCCTATTGTACTAAATTTCACAAAGCCAAATTTTGCTACTATTCAGAAAGTTAAGTTAAAAAGTTTTTAACACTACTTTTTCACCTAAAAAGTTGTTCTCGAAAAGACAATTAAATAAATAGGTAATTTTTCTCTTAAACGAAGGTTAATTTAAATTCGGGTCTACATAGCCAACATACCTTCAAATCTTTTCAATATACTAATAAAAATTTTCAGCATACCCATTTTTCATCTGAGCATTGTTTATTTTCTTCTAATAAGCATACTTCCCTTTTAAAAAAACCAAAATATTATTTAGCATACTCAATTTTTAAATAATAAATAGATTTGATAAAAATTTTTAATTTTTTTTACATTAAATTTGAATTTAATTTTTGTCAATTTAGGAAATTTTTTTAAAAAATATATTTAGTTTAATTTCAATTTTTTATCAATGCACTTGCTGCTTTTATTTTATCACTACGTTTGAGTTTGTTCACGAACTCATTTTAACTCTTTTAAGTATCTTTTTAAAGTCAACACATATTTTAAATTTAAAAAAAGTATTTAAAATAGCAGTGATGAGCTTTTATATCAATTTTAATTTCATCACTGCCTTTTGAAAAAGAAATAATACTCATATTTAGAGTGTTTGTTAGCGAATTGTTTGTATTTGCTTTTAGTTGAGTTATCTTCTAGACCTGCATCCATATCGTTTTTTTATTTTTATTTTTCTAACCTTTTGATATCTTCGGTTTACCTTATTAACGATATCTATTTTCTAAGTTTTCTTCTTTTCATTTTTTTAAATTTTTAAATTTTTTTTCAATTCTATTTTAATTTTAAGTGTGCTAAAAAGATTTTAGTATGTTATTAAGGTTTTTTGTATGTTAAAAATGCAAGTATGTTGTGATGAAAAATTGGTATACTGAAAAGTTTGGTCTGTATGTTAAATAGTTTTATCATTATGTTAAAACAACAACTCCATTTAAATTCAATCAGTTTTATTTTTTGAAGACAAAAAAAACTGATGTAAAAAATGGCATTCTCATCTTAAAAACCTAAAAGAAAGATGAATAATTGAATTAACTTTAATTTCACAATTAAATTTTTATTCACTTTACTTACTCTATTTAAAAGATTAAAAAAATATATAAAAATACCATTTTTTTCTTTAAGTTCTGGTATATTGAGTATAAATTATTTTGTTGATTCAGAAGAATTTGAATAAATTTTTTTATAAAATCTAAAATGGATACGATTTCTAAAATTAGTTCTCTGAATAAAATGATAAACAAAATCTTTTATAAACAAAACAATTATTCATTTTCTATTTTATCAATTTTTTTTTAATTTTTAAACCAATTTTTTTCTTAGAGTTTAAGTGAAAAAACGCTAAAGCTAAACAAGAAATCAACAATTAAAAGTGAATCATCCAGAATTTTATCAAATAATAATGATGTGAATCAAATAAATCTTAACTGTAGATGCAAATGCCACCAAATTATAAATAGCAACTGCGAGCCAGAGATTGATGTAGTTAAAAATTCTAATAACGAGATTTCTCTCTCTTTTCATTCTGGTTTCGAGTCAAATCCAAATCAGGCTTTAAATCACTCTATTAAAAATGATTCCAACACTGATCTTATTCCGCAAACGATCTCTAATACCGATAAGTGTTTAGTATGTAAACACGCTAAAAAATTCGATATTATCCATAAAAAAATGCTAAATCTAAATGATTCAGCTATCTTATCTTTTTCATTAAATTCAAATAACTCTAAATCGTTAAATCGGCATGCATCAAATGAAGTTAAATATTTTAAAGAAAATTGCGCTAATCTTCCGATGGACAACCAAGAATATTTTTATTGCTATTCAACTGTGCTAACTCCCGATTTGACTGCTTGTTCGAATTTAGGCGAAGTGAGCCATTCAAAAGAAAACTTGGATTCAATTAGACAAGGAGAGATACCTGAGCGACGAACAAGAAACAAGCTTCGAAAAGCAAAACAGACCAAAAATCAAAGTTGTTGCCTGTCATGTTTTTTTTGTTGTTCAAACCAACTTGCCAAAACAAAGTTATGCATTTTTATGAATATAATAAACACAAAAATAAAAAATTTTGTCGACGGAAATTTTTTTCAAAGAGCTATATTATTTTCAATATTAGTAAATACATTTTGCATGGGTATCGAACATCATCAGCAAGTAAGATTTGTTTTCAAATGTTTTTAAATTTTTTCTCTTTCAATTAAAAAAAAATATCAAAAGAAACAATAATTGTGAATTTTAAATTTTTTATTATAAAAATGGACATTGTAGAGAAAAATGTAGACTAAACTCTCTAAATAAAACCTTTTAGTAAATATTTTTATATAAAGTTTGAATTTGAAGCTTTCAAATTTTTAGAAATTTTCAAAAGATAAGATCTTTTTAAAGGCAAAGCAAAATTAACCAAAAAAAGCTATCAAAATTTTGCTTCAAAAATATTTTTATTATATGCTTAACCTTTGGGATTACGCCCCTTCAGGGTTTTGTTAATTTTACTAAATTAAAAGATTAAAATTAAATTTAAAAAAAAAACAAGTTTCAGTTTCTAATTTTTAATTAAAATTATTTATAAGATTTGAAAAAAAGATAATAATTTTGACCAACAATGAATGACGAAATTATCGTTTAGTTTTAGATCTGACTTAAGAAACATAGATTTGATATGTAAATATATACAGAATGGAGTTTTTTTATATTTGAATTGATCAAATCTATTTTAAAAAATTGTTAGTGTTTGTAAGTCTTATGACTGAATAAATTAAACAAGTATTTTTAGGCAATTAAAATTACATCAAGATTTAATTTCAAAAACGATAAAAATTAGACTTCAACATTTAGGTTTTAGGCGAAAAATTAATTAATCAATCATTTTATATAAATTAATAAAGATGAATTCTTCAAATAGTAACTCACGAAAAAAAACAAGTATTTCATTCAATCTTTTCTCAAATTTAATATACTTGTTGGGTTTCTTATTAGACTCGACATTTGAAAGTCTTATAAGTTGATTTTCAGTGTTGGATTGTAATTAGAAAAACTTTTTTTCTAAGGGTCCAAAAATTGTTCTACAAAATGCATTAACTGATACAAGTTTTGTTTCACAAAAATTTAACTTATGTAAGACATCTGCAAATTAATTTTAATAATTTTCTAATGCATATACTGTTTTGCACAATTGTACAGTTTTTGCACAGACTAAATTTGGTTGATACAAACCTTGTATCAGTTGATACATTTTGCAGAACAATTATTGGATCCTTAGAAAAAAAGCCTTTCTAATGTAAAATTTTTGTTTTTGTTTTTTGTTCCAAAATTCACAATGCCCTAAATTCTTCCTTTTTGATAAATTACAATTTACTAGAAAAAATTTTTTTAAAAAATCCGCAAAAAAGTGCAAAATTTTTTTTGACAATTTTTACCAAATTTTTTCTTATGTAAATAAATGACAAAAAATAAAGCATCAATAAGAGTTAAATTGATTATTGATTTTATTTTTAAATAAAAGAAAGTGAAACACACCTTATTGCAATATTTTTTGAATGTTTTTTATTTTAATTTATCTAAAAAAGGAGTATTTTTGTTCGATTTGTATTTGAATTTCACAATACAGAATTAATAGTTGATGAAATGAAAAAAACCCAAAACTACGAAACATCAAATTTATTCAAAGAGATATAAATATATATTTAAATTATTTATTGTCATTGTGCTTAAGTCAAACTCTCAATTTACTTGTATATGGAAATAGATTTCTGTGCATCTTTATCCATTATTTATACCATCTATATACCATAGATGTCGTGATACTAAGACCTTTTTTCAAGCCTTCTTGTCAAAGCTTATTTTTTTTAAGAAGCCATAAAAAAAAATTATTAGAAAAAAAATTTCAGCTTTTAATTTGAAAATCTAGAATATTAAAATGTGATTTATCTATTTTAAAAGATATTCTTCTTCTATTAAAGATTGAGATAAATTAGAAAAATTATCAATCATTTAATAATTGGTCTTGAAATGGAGAAATTTTTAATTTTTTTTTAAATTTATTTTCAGCCCTTTACGTTAACTCTCATTGTTGAGTACAGCAATATATTTTTCACAGTTGTTTTTTTGGTTGAAATGTTACTTAAAATTATATCATATGGTCCATACGGTTACATTAAAAATGCATTTAATTTATTTGACGGAATCATAGTTGGAGTTAGGTAACTGACTATCGATGCAAAGCCAATTTGAATATTAACATTTTTCTTTTTCAAATAGTTGTTATGAAGTATTCAAGCAAATATTTTCAAATCAATCAGGAGTTCAAATCACGCCAAGTGGTGTATCTGTTTTGAGAACATTTCGCTTGCTGCGCATCCTTAAACTAGTTCGTTTCATGCCAGCATTAAGACGCCAATTGTTAGTAATGCTTCGAACAATAGATAATGTTGCAACTTTTTTTTCGCTTTTAGTTCTATTTATATTCATTTTCAGCATCCTGGGAATGAATCTATTCGGCTGCAAATTTTGTGATAAACTGCCTAATGGCGAACGCGTCTGTGAGCGAAAAAACTTTGACTCTCTTTTATGGGCAACAATTACAGTCTTTCAAGTACTAACTCAAGAAGATTGGAACGAAGTGCTCTACAATGGCATGGATAAAACAACTTCTTGGGCGGCGCTCTATTTCATAGCGCTGATGACTTTCGGTAATTATGTTCTGTTTAATTTGCTGGTCGCCATTTTGGTTGAAGGATTTTCTTCAGAGGTAGGAAATTTTAATGAAATTTTCCATAAAGTAAATTTTTAGAAGGATGAGCCTAAGAAAGCGATTGAAGATCGCATAATAGAGGACGCAATGCATGCGATAGCCGAGGAAAACAGCAGAGAAGGCAACACACATTCTGCTCAAAGTCTTAGTCGTAGAAATAGCAGGAGAAAATCAAGAAAAAATTCCAAAAATTCTGCCTCAGAAGACGATAATTTAATAAAGCATCCTAGTCCTGAGCCCCAGAATGAGAGCAAACAAAGGCAGTCGGATGTGTCAATAAGTGGCTCAACTCAAAAAAATGAAAGTGACTCTTTAATTCGGGAAAAGCTTAGTTTGAATTTGAACAATTCAAAAATAATAAATCAGCTACCAATAATCACTCAAACATGTCCAACACCAACTTACACACCGACTAGTTCTTCTCAAAATTCACCTCTTCCCAAACGATTTATATTTGATTCTCAAATAAAAAAAGCGAGAAAATTTTCCTTAGATTCTTCTAGTCAAAGAATTAAATTGCAAAAAATGGACCAACAAACTTTTCTGACGCATTCGACAAATTCCAAAATTTACGATAAAGCTAAAGAGTTGAGTCTTAAGACGGCTCGCTCTGACATTGCCGATCTTGGCCAGACAAAAATTGAGTCCATTTTAAAAAAAAATAATTTAAAAAAAATATCCTCGCCAAAGAGAATAGATTTTCATTTTTCAAAGAATGTCAATTTTTTAAAAGCTAGAAATAAAAGCGTGTCCACATTGGCCACATCCGTACCTAAAATAATACTCGATTTATCCAGTGACAAAGATTCAATAATAACAAATTCTAGTGAAAATAAAGAAAATATCTCAGAAAAACCCAATGCCAATAGACTGAGGAGACAGCGTTTATCTCAGAGTTTTCATGAAAAGCTGCTTGTCAATTCATCAACATTGGCAATACCAAAAGCTGTTTATAAACGACCTAGAAGCAAAAGCGAACGAATTAAAACTAAAACCAATAAGATATTTGACAAAAATGAAGAAGTAATAGCAACAGATGGACTTACGAATAGTCAAGAAAATTCTTTTGTCATTAATATTACTAATCATAAGCCAGTTTTGATTAAAAAATCTGAGCCTTTTAAAATAGACATTAATTTATCAAAATCCAATTCGAATAACTTAAAACTCGACTCAAATTCAAATCAGTATACAACTAAAGCAAAATTGGTAAGGATTTTAATATTTTTACATTAAAAGTATGTCAGATTAAAGAAACACTCATTTAATGTCGGAAACTTGATAATCTAGAATTAAGAAAAAATAAGAAAATGTCAAATTAAAGAACCATTTGGCAATTTCATACTAAGCTTTCAATACCAACTAATTTTATGACTCTTGTTATAATGGTCAAAAAGTTGTTCTGCAAATGAAGCAAAGTGAAAAAACTGTTGTTCGACCTACTAGGGGAGTCTGAAAAATATGTGAAAAATAATTGATTGCGATTTATTTTCAAAATTATTATATTGAGTAGAATTTTGCAAAATTAGCACAGATTTTTCAGACTTTCCTTATAGGTCATCTAATTGTTTGACTCTAGTTCATCTGCAGAGCAAATTTTTGACCATAAAAATAATATAATACAATTAGTTAAAAAATTGAATAGAAAAAATCATTAGAATGTTTTTTTTATTCAATGCTTTTTAAAAATCTTTTTATTTATATTTAGAAAAATTAAGCCAAAAATTTCTTTTATTTTATTTTTTTCTAAATTTTTATTATTTAAAATATACTCTAAAGATCAGTAAATATATTTGATTTTCCATTTTTTTGTTATAAAACAAGCAAGAATATGTACTATTTAAGTATTCGTGACAAAAGTCTCTTTTATTTTGCGTGTAAAAGTTACTAAATTTAATTCGTGTCATAGTCCCTTTTTTTAATAGCGTTGAAAAAGCATTTTTTTTACCCTATTCTATCCTAGTGGATAATGGTAAATTTATATTATTTATTGATCTTTAGAGTATATATAATACATTTATAATTTAAAATCAGAAGGGTTTTCAGCAACCCCGTTGTTTATTCGTTTTATATTGATTTTAAAATAAGACAGATCAAATAAGATATAAATATAAGACAAATCTCTAATTAATTTAGCAAAAGATTTTTCTAAAGAAAAATTTATTTGATTATTTACAAAATTTGATAGTGTTAGCTGTCATTTTTTAAAACTTTTACAAACATAATTAATCAATCAATAAATAAATTAATTTCTAAGTTAATGAAAATTGTGTAGGAATTAATAAACTATCCTACATTTTATGTCGGACATATGAAATAATTTATTATGTAGGTCAAGGGAAATTGGATTTTCGAAATCCTGAAAATTTAATAATTTTCAGGATCAGATTATCAAAGGTTGACTTTAATAGAATTAATTGCGACTTGAAAATAATCTATTTAAATTATTATACATCGATTCGTAAACAATCCATCAAGCATTTCGCATTCTGTATTTCTTCTGGTAATTTTTTATTCGCATTCCCAACTCTATTAGTAAAGAAGTTAAACCATATCTTTTAGTTTCTGCAATTATATTGTAAATATAACTATAATCCCATTACCACTTGAGCAAAATCCAACCTTTTTAGGTATCAAACTGGATCCAAAACTTGCCTACACAGCACATCTACAAGACGTCATTAAGAAAAGACGTCAAAAATGAATCTAATTTGTAAAATTAAAGCTTTAAATGGAGTTCATCTCTAAGATACAATTTAACCATCTATAAAACTCTAATCCGATCGCTTTTTGACTATTGTTTCATTATTTTAAATTCGGGGACAGAAAAAATAAAGCTTAAACTACAAAAAATACAAAACAGGATTCTGAGAATTATAAATTTTTTTCCTCTCAAAACAAGCATTGATACTATACACAGAGTGCTTAAAATTGATAAAATAGAAGACAGATCAAACCAACTATTCATTAAATTTATGAAAACGAGAGCTAAACATGAACTAATCGCAAAAGAAATCCACGATTACCTCTCTAAAAGACCCAAAGAATCACAACAAAAATTCAGAACAGCTTTTTATAAGCTACAATTATAAATTACAAAAATATTCCTAACAAGCTGGCTGAAAAGAAGGCACAATGCCGTTCAGAGCTGCCAAGAGGAACTTTTCCATCTAAATTGTATTTTAAATAAATAATAAATAAATATAATCCCATTTTCGATATTAGCTCTATGATTATATGTTAATAATTTTAATATTCAAATCACTTGAAAATTTTCGAAAAAAAATGGGAATTGATGGGTTTTAAAAAGTTAATATTTTTCTTTAAAAAAATTTTATTTCTTAATCTAAATCTTAATATAATTTCTAAAATAATTAATTAAATCAAATTTGATGCTTCAAAAAAATTAGAAAATTTTATGAGCGTGTAACTTGTACATTTTCGAGAGAGGAGAAAAAGCTTAAATAAATAAATAAAAGTAAATTTTATTGAATTAAAAAAAAAACAAAATTATTGCAATGTTAATGACGAGCTCAAAAATTAGAACCCGAGGGGACAAAAACAAGCAAAAAACACTGTTTAAACGCTGTTTAAACGGTGTTTGGTAGCTGTTTTTTGGGCGTTTTCGCTTTGTTTTTTTGCGTTTGAAACGTGAGCGTTTTTGGGCCAAAAAAACGAGCGAAAAACACTTTATAAACAAAACAAAATATTTCATTTAGAAAGTTTTTAAGCCTTTTTTGACGCGCCAAATACATTTTAAGCCTGTTTTTATCCCGTTTTTAGGACTTCAAAAACAAATTAAGCATGTTTATTATTCAGGAATGATTTTAAATAATCAAATTATTTGTTTTAATATTTAATATTAATTTTAAAATAATAATTAAAATATTTCTTAATAATAAAAACTGTAAAAAAACACCTCAAACACTCATAAACACTATTTAAACACCTAAAAACGCTTAAAAGACACACTACTTTACAATATTTTTGAAAAATATGTTGAATTTTTTTATGTATGATTTTATTTTAATTTAACTATTTATGACTAAATTTGTCTAAATTCTTGTCTTTATTCTTTTTTTTAGACAAAAATAATAAATTTTTTTTTTCTGGCTGTTTTACCCCCGTTTAAGGTCTGTTTTTATTTCGTTTAAACGCTCACGTTTAAACAGCGTTTAAACAGTGTTTTTTGCCTGTTTTTGTCCCCTCGGGAAAAAAAATGTATTCATTAATGAAAAAAATAGATAAATATTGGTTATTATTATTTAACTAATTTTTAAAAAATTTTATTTATTTAAGAATTTCGGCCTTTTTAGTAAGCTATCAAAGTCAACCGAATGCTTAAAAGATAGAGAAGAATTTTCGTTGTACATTTTTTCACCAAATAACTTTTTTCGAAATTTATGCAAAAATTTGACTGAAAAAAAATGTTTCGATTATACCATATTATTTTTTATTGCACTCAATTGTATAACTCTAGCAATGGAGAGACCAAATATACCGCGGAATAGCTTTGTAATTTTTTTTATATCAAGACTAAATTTTTTATTCTAATTTGGAGATTTTTAGGAACGAAAATTTTTAACTAATTCAAATTACTGTTTTACAATAATATTTGCAGTGGAAATGGCTCTTAAGGTAATATCAAAAAGTTTATTTATTGGAAAGAACGCTTATCTTAAAAGCGGCTGGAATAAAATGGATGGTATTCTAGTAGCAATATCTTTAGTGGACACATTTGTAACACTAACAGCAAGAAGCAGTCCCAAAATATTTGGAATCTTACGTGTTTTTCGTCTTTTAAGAACGCTTCGACCATTGAGAGTAATCAGTCGAGCGCCTGGTTTGAAACTTGTCGTGCAAACTTTGCTCTCTTCACTTAGACCTATCGGAAATATAGTGCTCATTTGCTGTACTTTTTTTATCATTTTTGGGATCTTAGGCGTTCAGTTATTCAAAGGTAAGCTATTCCACTGCCAAGGTCCAGATATAAGCCTCGTGAAAGACAAAAGCGATTGTTTAGCCAATCCAAACAATGAATGGGTTAATTCGCAATACAATTTTGACAATTTAGGACAAGCTTTAATGACTTTGTTTGTGCTATCGAGTAAGGATGGCTGGGTGCAAATAATGTACACTGGAATTGACGCTGTAGGTGTTGACAAGCAACCGATTGAAAATCACAATGAATGGATGCTTCTCTATTTTATTTCTTTTTTGCTACTAGTTGGATTTTTTGTTTTGAATATGTTTGTCGGAGTTATAATAGAGAATTTTCATAAATGTCGAGCTCAACAGGAACGAGAGGAAAAGGCCAGACGTGCTGCCAAACGAGCTAAAAAATTTGAAATAAAAAGAATAAGTATTAATTATTAATTTTTTATTCTAAACTAGAGGCAAATTTATAATAAATTTTTTGCTCTTGAAGAAATGAAAGAAATACCCTACTATGCAAATTATTCTAAAACAAGACGTCTTTTACATGATATTTGCAATAGTAAATATTTTGATTTGGTGATAGCAGGTGTTATTGGTTTAAATGTGGTTTCAATGTCGCTTGAATTTTACATGATGCCAAAGGCAAATTAATGAAACAAAAAATATAAATTTTTAATATTTTTTTCTAGATATTGGAAGAAATTTTAGACATATTGAACATAATCTTTACCATAATATTTCTTTTGGAAGCAATTTTGCGCTTAGTTGCACTCGGATTTTACCGATATTTTAAAGAAAAGTAAAAAGAATTAACTCAATAGGCTAAACATTTTTGATTTTGTGTTTTAAGATGGAACCAACTTGATATATTGATCGTTGTTTTGTCCATAATTGGAATTATATTCGACAAATTGAACGCCAAATCGGCAATTCCAATAAATCCAACAATTATTAGAGTAATGCGCGTATTAAGAATAGCAAGAGTGCTAAAGCTGTTGAAAATGGCCAAAGGAATTAGATCATTGTTGGACACAGTGATTCAAGCACTACCCCAAGTTGGAAATCTTGGACTTTTGTTTTTTCTTTTGTTTTTTATATTCGCCATCCTTGGAGTTGAACTTTTCGGAAGACTAAGTCTTTATTATCTAGATTTTAAAAATTCCTTTAATTATTTAGATTTTTCTAAAAGATTGTGAAGATGTCAGAAGTGCCTGTGATGGTTTGAGTAAACATGCACATTTTCATAATTTTGGAATGGCTTTTTTAACTCTATTCCGAATTGCCACCGGTGACAACTGGAATGGCATAATGAAGGTAAACAAATCATTAAAATATCTGAGAATAGTATTAGATTTTTTAAATGAATGCAAATTTTTTTTTGCTAAATGCTGATAGATATCATTTAATTTTAAAAATTAAAATGCCTACCATTAAATTTAGGGATGGTCTTTTTTTACAATTAATTAGAATAGAAAATTTTTAAAAATGTTTTACTATTAACTTAAATAAAATTTTTGATTTTTTTAAAATCAATCAAATCAAAAATTAAAAAAAAATTTTATTGATACTTTAATTTTTGAATTTTTGCAAAATGGTTAAAAAAAGGGTCACATAACATAGCACAAAATTTTGCTTTGAATTTATGTTTTTAAAGATATTTTATGATTAATTTTGATGAAATCAAAATTAATAAAATTTTCTCTAATTTGTGTTGAATTGAAAATTTTGCCGAACATATGAAAAAGTTAACTAAATATTTTAGTGGCGTAATTACACATTAAAAATTCAGCTAGCTAAATTTTTTTTTTTTTAATCTAAAATTCAATTAAATATTCTTATTTATAGCTAGAAAAGCTAAATAAACGTCAAAAAGAAATTTTTCAAAAATTTTGATTAATAAAATATTTTCAAATTTTAGGATACATTAAAAGACAACATTTTATGTCAAGATGAAACGAATTCTCAACCATCATCATCAATGTGTCTTGCTTCGATTTTGGCTCCTATTTACTTTGTCATTTTTGTCTTAATGGCTCAATTTGTCTTGGTTAATGTTGTTGTAGCTGTTTTAATGAAACATCTTGATGTAACATAAAAAAAAATCTAATTTCGATCTTAAACTTTAATTTCTTTTTTAGGACTCTAATAAAATGATGGCTGATGATGCTGAAATGGACGAAGAAATCGAAAAACAACTGGAATATGAAGCAAGAAACAACATTTACAATGAGAGGGACATTAAAATGGAAGATGATGTATAAATATAATAACTAATGATATGTTGATTTTAATTTAAATTTTTATATTTTTTTAGCTTGATGACTTGAATTATTATAGGTTGACAAAACAAAATTCTCTACCACCCAATTTTATTTTCTGTTTGAATACAGATAGCAAAGGTAATAAATCCAATTGACTTGGCATTGTTAAAAATTAAGAATTTCAAAATTATCAAGATAAATTGTTTTTACATTCCAACGAAAACAAAATCAATCAGATTATGTATTCAATTGAAGCGTCAGGTATGATAAACTCGGAAAGTGAGAAAATCAAGCCCATAGATGATGAAATAGAATCAACAAAATTAATAATACCATCCATAAAGCTTAGAAATTTAAGAAATATCCAAAGTCAAGAGAACGATGATTTTTTTAAATCGTCATCATTGAATTTAACTATGACAAACGAAAGTGATTCAGCTTCAGAATCAATCCGATTTAGAAAAAAAAGTAGATTCAAAAAAATTTATGATGACGAAGTTAAATCTCATTTTTCGCCAAGATCAAGTGTAAAAATAAAAGTCATTGATGAAACTGACACTGATAACAATGACATGTATTGAAATTAAATGGATTTTCCTATGCAAACTTAGGTCTTAAAAATTTTCTTAAATTACCAATAATGCAAGAGCGTGTACAAGCTCAACTTTTTTTAAATCAAAATTTTTAGAATAGTTTTTACATAATTTAAAAAAATTATCTTTATTTCCTAATTTCGACAGCATCCCATTTAAATTAGAAAATTTGCGTAATTGGTAATAAAATAATTGTTTATCTCTGGAAAATTAGAAGTTTGTTTTAGTCACTAAAAATAATTGTTAATTTTTTTCTAAATTTTGCCCATTGAAATTATTAAATTTTTTTAATAGTTTTAATAGTCTTATAAATTGTATATGTTTAAGAATTTTTATTTTAAATTGTTTTTTAGAGTTCATATCAATCAATTGTAAATCAACAATAAAAAATGAAATTTTATTAAAAATAAGATTATTTTTAAATTTTTATTTTTTAACTATTTATAATTTTCAATTAAATTTTAAACAAATATTCAAAATTTTCTTTTTAATTTTTTTTAATTCAAAGCATTGCCGAATATTTTTGTCTGGCCACAAATATTCAGTTCAATTGTGCCATGGATTGGTACCACATTTTGTATGTTAGTGTTGCACCAACTCCATGTCTGGTCTTATTTATTTATCTAAAAACTCTATTAATAATTAAATATTTATAAGCCTTATTTAATCTATATACAAAATTCTCAAGTCACTTCAACGTGCCATTATATAATACTAATAAAATATAAAAAAGTTCATGTGAAAATTTAAATTTCAAGCTTTGTTTACAAATTTAACATAAACATTATTTTCACTATTTACATTTTTCTAACTGAGTGATTCACAGTAAAGTGACACTACTTCTTTATTCATTTAATTTAGAAATAAACTATTAAATAAATTTACATAATTTTATTTACAAATTATTGAGGTCTCTATGTTTTTTATAGCTGCTTGGTATGTCTATATCAAAGCATTATTTACATCAGAAATAATTTTTGGGCATCAAAATGATTTTCATTGATATAAACCTACCCGAGAAGAAACATAAATACTTTGAAAAATGCTTTTGTGGAAAGAACCATGATATTCAAAAATATAAATTTAATTTTATAAAACAAATCAATTGACTCGTTTGGAGCTTCTATTGTTAGAAGCAAATTTACCTTTTTGGTACAAAATTTATGTTATTTAGTGATGATTATTATATTTGTAAAAAAATGAAGGAACCAGAAAAAGATACCAGAATAATTATATTAATAATAAAAAAAATAAAAGTAATATATTCTCTTTTAATCTTGATTGCCTCGATTACTAAATTTTGCTTTTAAAAATAAAGATTTGGTTAGTGTTGGGGCCCGGCCAAAAAAAAAATTGGCCGAGACCGTGACCGGCAGTCTAAGCGGCCTAAAAACGGCCAGTGACCGCGAGCGACCTTGAATTGGCCGGCTTGAAAAGTTAAATACAGTAGGTCTTAAAACTGGCCAATTCACAGTCCATATTGGCCGTTTAGGTTGGCCACTGTCAAACACTAAATTTGGTAAAAGTAAAAAGTCTTGAAAATTACCAAGACTGAATTTATCTTAACCTAAGTTACTAAATGAAATTTGAAACTTTGAACTTTTATTTTGATTTTTTTAATATTCGCAACACTTACAGATACCGCCTCGCCTCCTCAATGATACTGATGGTAATAATTTTTATTGCAGTAAACTTCTTTGACCAATTATCTATACTTTTTTTAAATTTTAAAATAGTTTTCCAGTATTCAAAATATCTTAATTATTTAAAAAAAAGTAATAAAATTTTGGCTCTAAAATTTAATTTTAATTGCGAAACTACGGCAATAAATTTTTCTTTTCAATAATTTCTAAGAAATCAATCAATTATGAGGATAGCTTAAATTTAAAAGTTGATCAAATTTATCTAAAATTTAATTTAGATTTTAAATTAAGAAAAAATGTGTGACGATGAAATTCCTGCTATTGTAGTTGATAACGGTTCAGGTATGTGCAAAGCTGGATTTGCTGGTGATGACGCACCAAGAGCTGTTTTTCCATCAATTGTAGGACGACCTAAACATCAAGGAGTAATGGTTGGCATGGGCCAAAAAGATTCATATGTTGGAGATGAAGCCCAATCTAAAAGAGGAATTCTTACTCTAAAATACCCAATCGAACATGGAATTGTAACAAACTGGGATGACATGGAAAAAATTTGGCATCACACTTTTTTCAATGAATTAAGAGTGGCAGCAGATGAACACCCGATACTTCTCACTGAGGCTCCGTTTAACCCGAAAGGCAACAGGGAAAAAATGACACAAATTATGTTTGAGACTTTTAACACGCCTGCAATGTATGTAGCTATCCAAGCTGTCCTATCTCTTTACGCCTCTGGTCGTACAACTGGTGTTGTTTTAGATTCTGGTGATGGTGTTTCTCACACAGTTCCAATTTATGAAGGTTATGCTTTGCCTCATGCAATTATGAGGATTGATTTAGCTGGTCGTGACTTGACTGATTATTTGATTAAAATTTTGACTGAACGTGGTTATTCGTTTGTAACCACTGCTGAAAGAGAAATTGTAAGAGATATCAAAGAAAAATTGTGCTATGTGGCACTTGATTTTGAAGCTGAGATGCAAATGGCGGCCTCTTCATCGACTTTAGAAAAAAATTACGAACTTCCAGATGGCCAAGTGATTACTATAGGCAATGAAAGATTCAGATGCCCAGAAGCTCTTTTTAACCCGCAATTGCTTGGTCTGGAAGTTGCAGGAGTTCAAGAGACTACTTACAATTCTATTATGAAATGTGACATTGACATACGAAAAGATTTGTACTCAAATGTTGTCCTATCTGGTGGATCAACCATGTACACAGGAATAGCAGATAGAATGCAAAAAGAAATAACAATATTTGCTCCTAACTCAATGAAAATAAAAATAATTGCTCCACCCGAAAGAAAATATTCTGTTTGGATTGGTGGTTCTATCCTGGCTTCTTTGTCAACTTTTCAAACAATGTGGGTATCTAAAGAAGACTATAATGAATCAGGTCCATCAATTGTACACAGAAAATGCTTTTAAATCTTTTTAGCGTTAGACATTTATTTATCTGTTTTAATCTAAACATTTGTTAAAATAAATATGATTTTTTTAATTTTTTTTCCTTAGATACCAAAATACTTTCCTAATAAACTATCAGGTCTTATGTTTTTTTTTATGTAAAAATGGAAGTTGAAATAGCTGAAAATGATGATAAATTTGTATTCCATGTCAACGGATTTATAGACCACGAGCTCAGTTTACTAGAACAGCATGCTTCTACTGACAAACGAAGTCAATTTTTAGTCTACAGAGAGGCTCTTAACAAGGTAATTATTTAATAATAAGTTTCTTCTAATCTAACTATGCCCATTAGAATTAGATCTGAAAGAAAATTTTGAAGTTTTTTTACCAACTTAAGATCTTTTTTAATTCCTGAAAGAATCCAAATTTTTAAGACTGTATGTCAGTAGACTGAACAATTTTATGCAAAACCAAAAATTATTATACTGATTTTTAAATATTTTTTGTTATGGTCAGTTTAATATTATTTTTACTTTCATTATACTTGTACAATTGATAAGGCAACATGGTGGTTATGCGTGTTTATTTATTTGAATAATCTTTTATTAATTAAAAGACTAGGAGCTATACAAAAAATATGAGGTTTAATAAATATTAAGTTATCTTATTCAATAATACTAGAAGTACCAGGCATTTGCCATGTTTATTTTATTCAAAATATTTTTCTAAAAAATTAAATAATTCTTACTGAGTGATTAATTTTTATAAAACAAAATTTTAGAATATAAAATGACCTTAACTGAAAGAAAATTTGATCAAAATAATATAAATTTGAATAAATGTTAGATTGTTTTATTATAAAAATAGAGAGAATAAATGTTTCTTCGCTTTGGAAAAAGGGGTCCTTTTGTATGCAAAGGACAGCTATAATTCAAGAAAGATTTATTGATTTAAAAAGTCTGTTTGAAAGATTTGGGGATTAAAAATTTATAAAACGAGCCAAATGACTCTTTTGAAGATATAGTTGACTCTTTGCTTTTTATTTTGACCACCAATTTGGCTCACCATTTAGAAATAAAAATTTAAAAAAAAAATTAAACCTAAGGTGATAAAACACGATCTTCAACCAAAATATTCAAAAATTAATCAACAGTGTCTATACTTAAACAGACTGCACTAGCACTTAATCAATTAAAATAAATCATCGATAAGTTTTTTTTTTTAATTTTGGAATCAGTTTTAAAAATAAAATGACAATAAGGATATATATATTTTTAATGAGCATATCAAATACTTTATTCAAATATACAAAAGGACTCTAAACCCATAATACCTTAACTACTTTGAAATTTGAAAAGATATAATGTTTTTTTTGTCAGATAAAAAATAGAAGCCTCAGATATGAAACATTTATCGGATATTTTAGATTTTTATTAAAAATATCAGGTAAACAAAATAAAATGTTAGATAAAAAAATTTCATACTACTTTTTTCAACAAGTAAATTTGAATTATTCAAGACTACTTTTTTTGGATTTTTCTGTAGTCATGATTACTACATTAGTAGCAACTTGACCAAATTTTAGACACTTTGACTCTTTAGGAAACTCTTCAAAGAGACGTTCAAGATAAGCTATACCAATGATGTGCTAAAAATTTAGTGTCTGAACTATTAGTGCGTATACGAGGACTTTTTATTTAATTATCTTGATTAAGTTGAATAATGCAAAGTTGTTGAAATTTGGGCCAAAAAGACATCTCTGTAATTTGATTATTATTATTATTTTAAGTTTAAGCTAAATTTGAAATTACATTATCTATAAAAAATAAAAACTCCTCTAATTAGTTCAATTTTAATTTGCCAAATGGCTCAATCTTGAGACTGAATGTCACCCAATGGACTGGATTCAACTTTTAGTAAAAAATTAATTTATACAAATTAAAAAAAATTTTCATTAGATTCTATAATCTGCCTGGTTTTGTTAATTATAAATTTTAAAGAGTCTACTAAATCAGGATTTATATGCTTATGGCTGAATTCGATCAACAATTTTGCTATTTTTTTGGTTCATAGTCAAAGCAACTGATAAACGATCTTTTTTCTATGCAGTTCAGTTGCTTAAAAATTGATGTGCTCTCAGTTCACTGAAACTTCTTTATATAAAAGAATATTTCCTTACAAATAGGGCTTCTCATCATTTGTTTAAAGGATAAAATTTTGTGTTTTTAATAAATCTGACTAACTGATTCTATTTTAAGTGCCTCATTTTAAGGAGTAAAATTTCTAAATTTGTTTAAACCAGTGATTCTTTTTAGGAGAAAATTTTGTCTAATTTCTATTCAGTTAATAAACTATTTGATATGTGTATATTGTCATGTAAGTACCTAAAGGACGATTCGAAATATTGTTTGAATAGAAAAGCATTTAATTGAGAATTCGAAGCTTTTGATTTACAGCTAAGTCCATAAAATGAATATAAGCTTTTAGGAATTTTATAAACATTCATAAAATAATCATCTTTAAGCTTAATATTTGATGGTAACATAGTCAAACACGGGAATTTGTTTGGATTAAAGTTAACTATCTGACGATACGTATCTGACAAAATCTAGATCTGATGGATTCTTGTCCAGCCATAATACTTTAATTATCAATAAATGTTAAACTTATAAAAAACCTTATAATCTAAATTCTTCAATTGAAACATTAAATTTTAAAATGAATGTTTAGATTATAGATTATGCTCAGGTTTATCGAAATTTACTTATCGACATCAAAAGAGGATACGAATATTGCATAAATGTATTTGAAAACCAGAATAAAGAAATAAGAGAGAAAATAGATAACTTGATTAAATATAAGACCTATCCAACAACAATATCTAATTTAGAAAAAAGCAAATTAGAATTTTGGAAAAAGTAAAATATAAAAAAAAAGAAAAAATTTTTTTAAAATGTTTCTTAGGCTGGACCAGATAAAACTAACTAGTGACGAACTAGAACAAAAATTAGTGTCATTAATCGGCAAGAATGAAAAATTCAGACCAAAAAAGACAACAAATAAATTTGAATTTTTAATTTCCAATGAAAAAAAGACAACTGAAGAAGATGATAACAAAAAAGTTGTAATATCAGGTAATTTAAAAAAAAAAAAAACTTTTTTTAAATTTTTTGAAAAAATAACAAAAGGTCTTAGTTTGGAAAAAACAACAGATTTGGTTCATTTGGACTTTTTACTAAAAGAAGTTGAGCACAAAATTAAAGATTTAAGTGTTGCTCAAGCCGAAAAATATTCTAACAAACAGCAAAAAAAAGATCTTGAAGTAAATTTTCTTATCTATTTGATTTCATATTAATTTATTTGTGTAGATTCAATTAATAGAAAAAATAAAAGTTCGAGATGAAAAAAAAATTCAAAGCTATTCTATCAAGAATAAACTTCAAATGTACAAATTAGCAATTAACGTTGCCAAAGATTATTATGAAAATAAAACACAGTATACAAGTTTACAAGACGCTCTCTCCAAATGTATCATTAATAATTTAATAAAGCAACAAAACCGTAATCATCAAATAAAATATTTTAAGTAAAAACAAAAATATACTTGCTATTAAGAAAAATATGATGATGAATTGGATAATTCAGAAGATTTCGGTCTCGAACAAGAAGCTGAAATTATTTTGGATCATATAGAAAAATTCAATGATTTATTTGAAAATGAAAAATATATTGATGCTGCTTATTTTGCTGTTGCTAGTCCAAAAAATATCCTAAGAAATATGGAAACATTGCATCGCTTTAAAAGTAATTAATAAAAAAATAAATAAATAAATTAAATTACATTTTTAAAGATATTAGCGATAAAAAAGAAATGGATTCCATGACTGATCCTTTGATGGTTTACTGTGAAGCTTTGATTGATTCGGTCAACGATCAATTTAAGCCTGACGAAGCCATTTCTCTTGAATGCATCAAAATTGCCTTAAGATATAACAAATTAGAAACATTATCAAGATGGATAGCTTTGAAAAAGTAAATAAACAAGTTCAAAATTTATCTTTTGTTCTTAAATCAAAAGTATATAGATTTTTTATGATTTTTCAAAAATACCAACACAAAATTTTTAAATAGAGAGTTCAATTTAAAACACAATTTATTATTTTTGTTAACCCGTTTATTAAATTAAAATCAAAATTTCACTTTAAAATCAAGTTAAAATTTTAAAATATAGTTTCAAAAATTTCTAAAATTTCTATTTACATTTTAAAGAAATATTTGAACTATGCAATGTGCTCGAAGACCAATATATATATTAAACGAGATAACTTTATGATATCGAAGATCCCTCGATAGTTAGCTAAAAATATTACTCCATATTCAGTTTGAGTTGGTGATATATTTGAAAGCTCATACATAGCACTTACAGGTTCGGTTTGGCCTTGTTTTCAGCATACAACCACATAATATGACCAGAAATTCTGAAATCTCTAAAAAAATCTGTTTACTCTAAAATTTTTCCCGTTTCCGACAAATTCAAAATTAATTTAAGTTTAAAGATTTTTTTCTAGTTTTTAAAAAAGTTAAAATTAAAATAAATTAGCTTTATATTATAAATTTTTTTTATTTTATTTTATTAATTTATTTATTAGTGTTAAATTTTTAAATTTTATTAATTATTTTTAGATTGACTTTTTCAATTGAAGCCGGAAAATGCATCGAAGACTATTCGAAATATAATTTCAAAAATCCGAAAAACTCAATTGAATTAGCACTATTCGTATACAACGAATGTAATGCCATATCTAGAGCTGCTTTGTGTCTAGCAAAACTGGGTAAGAGATTATTTTAAAGTTATTTATCAAGAAAATAAATAAAAATAATTTTTATTAAATTAACTGATTAAAAAAAGAAAAATATAAAATAAATTTTTTTGCAAAACCTAGGCAAACCAAAATCAAAGAAACAAAAAATATCCTTCATCCAGAAGTCTAGTTTTGCCTTAAAATTAAGTGCATTTACAATATCTCGTGATAAAATGTTGCATGTTGACGCAATTTTGTTGAGAGAAAATTAAATCTTGGTTGAAAATATTTTATTTTTTTTCTGTAAATATTGTGAGATCTGAGCTTATTTTTTCTTTTTTTCAGCATTTAGGCTAGAATCGTTCACGAGATAACAATCTCTAGTTTATTAAAATCTGAATCTTGATGATCCTTCAATAATTCAAATTAATTAGTTCAAATATTAAAAATTTTTAAATATAATTTTATTTTTCTTTAAATTTTAAATTGTTTAAGAAAATGGTCTTAAAAATTATATTTAAATTTTAGGACAATACACAGCAATGTTTGATTTAATATTAAAAGATAAAGAAATGCATCTAAATATACAGGATTGGTTAAAAATTTTTAAAAGCTCACCTTCAATTGAATTTGCTAATTTAATAGTCGAAAACTTAGTAATTTCTAGTAAAAAATTTTTCTAATTTTAATCAAATTAAATTAAGACCAAAGAAAAAAGTCCAATTCCAATTGATCAAATAGTTTCAATACTTTTAGACAGTGATCAACCTGAAAATGGACTAAAATTTCTTAAAGACCAAATTGTCAAAATTTCTAAAGGTATTTTTATAAATAAAAATTTTTATTGTATAATCAAATTTAATATATTATTTTAGATGAGACTAAAAAAGAAGAAATAAATAAACTTAAAACTTCATACGAAACATTGATTAAGTTCTCATTTTTGGCTCAAGATGAAGAACAGTTTACCAAAGAAACAGCAATAAAATCACGTGATCAATTTCAAAATTTGTATTCGATTAAGTCTAAAGGTAGCTGTGCTAGAATTAATCCTATCAAAAATAAGATAAAAGATACTATTCAAGAACCTTTGGTTGAAGAATCGTTTGAAGTAGTAAAAGATGATAAACAAAATAACAAAACTATAATAGAAGAGGAATAACTTAAATTAATAATCTAATTGTCATTTCCAGATTGGTTTTTATCATTTATTTCGAGTGAATAAATTTTTGAGAGAACATTTTTTAGCATAGTAATAAATCCTTTTGCAATTGGTCTTGAAAAATTTCTGAATTTTTCTGACTTGCCAAAAAAAAACTTAAATCCATATACTACAGATACAATCGTTGAAAGATATAAAATAATGCGGATTAACGAAAGAATCATTACCAAAATCCATAGGAGACATGAATAAGCAATTATATTGAATACTATTTGAAGTATAGACTCTTTATTGGAGTCGAAGAAAAATTTGGCATAAGCTCTACTCATCATTTCTAGTGCTACTTGTTGCTATAAAAATTTCCAAATTTAGTTTCTAACAATTTTTTTTCTAATCAGTTTATGATTATTTTGTTCGATTTAGAATTTATTCAATAATTTTTGCTATGATTTTTAATTATTTCAATTAATTTATTTCTTGAGTTTTAAATTTAATTCAAAATTTCAACAAAAAAAAGCTTATTTTCATTTTTCATCATATATTAAAAATAAAAAATATAAAACTTCAAATTATAAAAAAAAAACGCCAAATAATTTTATTGAAGAAAGATCAAAAACTTTTGTCTAACTTTATAAATTTTACATGTATCAATTAGATACATCATCATAAGTTTTGAAGTAACAAAATAAAATACCAAAATTTTTTGTGTATTTGTAAATCATCATTTTTATAAATTAAAATAAAATTAAATAAATTAAATAATTTTGTGACATTCTAGATGTTGTATTATTCAATTAATAGGGGTAAATTTTATAAAATGAGCTAATGGATCAAAAAATCAAAAAATTGATGTTATCAATAAATTGAGAAAATATTTTGGAAATTTAAATATTTTATAAATTTGCACAACATGTAAGCATGTTACATTAAAACTATTAAATTCAAATCAAAGATTAATTTTAATATGGTTTTGTGAATTTAGTACAAAATAGAACAAAAATTAATGCTTATTAATCTTATAACTTTTTTTCTGAGAGTTTTTAATTAGTTGTGTAACAAAGTGCAACAAATTAAAACATAATTAGTTGCATCAAAAGTAAAATTCAGCTAATGAAAATGCAAAATCTTTTCAAAATGCACTAAAGCCAAAGAGGAATACAGGATTTACATTGAATATTTGCCCCTGTTTAATTTTTGAAAGAATCACTCAATTTTTTTCATTTTAATCTATAAAGATGTCTTCTTACAACTTCATTCAGATTATTTAAAAAAAAAAATAAAATTTTGTTCCGTTAGATAACAATTTGAAAAAAAAAAAGACATTTTAACTGACAAATTTAACTTAACAATAAATTCGTTTTAAACATTATCGTATAATGAATCTTTGTTAAAATATCTAATGTTATTTATTTGTGAACTTATTTCAATATTTAATTAGTAATCATTATATAAGGTCATTATAAGTAGTCGTTTTTATTTTATTTGTAAGTTTTCTTTTATTTTAAATTATTCTATTTACATTCAAAAGGAATCTACTAAATTGTCCATTTAACTACATAAAAAAGTAAAAAATTAAGTTTAGACTAGCCACTATTTACAATATTGATATTTCCGATTGTTTAATGTGTAAAGATGGTTGATTATAAGCTCAGTTTTTTTATTTATTCATAAGATCATATATTTAAGAGAATTTCATGTCATAGATGCCTTTAAAATCGGCTAACTGTAGTCTATAAAAAATTATTCATTTTTTATATTCATTCTTTTGTCAAGAATACTTTTTTGTGAATTTAAATATTAAGTTAATCTAATTTGCATAAAAAAATTGAATTTCTTTTTAGCCAATATATTTCTTAATATGATGAAATATTAAAATGTAGCAACTCTGGACTAACCGACTCGATAAAATACTATTTTTATTTAATAGAATAATGTATATTGAATAATCTTAATCATTTTTTTGTATATAACAAACTGAATTTTTTAATTAATTGTCTATTATTCTTATTTCAATTTGTCCATGGGACTTAAACTTTAATTAAATAAAAAAAAAAATTAAATTGATTAAATGGGACTTCAATGGCTTGGAAACAATTCAGTGTCATGCTACAAAGTAAAATAATGACATGTCAGTAAAAAATGAACACTGAATATAAAAAAAAACAAAATTTTCCTTTAGTACATGTACATACAAAAATAAATAAAAATATTTTTTGAAAAAAAACTTCTTACTTTAATGACATATATATTTATTTCATAATTTACTTTCCGTGTTTAAAAACGTTTCATTACGTTTCTTAAAGGCTAAAATAGTTTTTTAAATTTTCTTAATAATTTCGCTTTTAATTCCATTTCATTAAAAATTTATTTTTTTATTTTTTTCAAATTAATTGAGAATGCTTTATACAGCACTGGTTAGACCTCATTTAGAGTTTGCCATTAGTTCATGGTGTCCGTTCCTTGAAAAAGACATTTCTGAAATCGAGAAGGTC
>PJRA01000114.1:1117002-1127962 GCA_016987375.1 Brachionus koreanus | reverse complement strand
AAAAGAACATAAATACTAAATACGAACAACTTGTGGCTCTATATCTAATAAACTTAGTCTTAAATAAAAATCACATCCAATGCCTTGCATGCTTTGAAATGAGAGTGAGCCGCCCAAATATTCTGCGTATGCTTTAGATGTGGGCAAGCCAAAGCCATAGCCATGCATCACTGCCAGCCCTTGTGAACCAGATGCTTGACACATCATGCCGAATCCAGACGGGTTCATACAATCATTGGTAAAACTGTCGTTGTCATTGCACGACTCTTTTCTATCTTCACTTGCTGTTGAAAAGTGATAATCAAATATTTTCTCTTCCAAATTGTGTGGTATGCCACCTCCTCGATCTCTAATGCGAAATATGAAGTCTTTTTTATTGACAGCTATGGTAACACAAACATCAGGTAGATTGCTTGAGTAACGATGGTTTTCAGTCGTCGCACGGAACGAGTTTTTCAGCAGCTCAGGCATAATGTACTCCAATGGCAATGGTAAATACGGAAAATAAGAGTTTATATGGCCGTCTATTTTAATCTTGGGCGCTATTCCATATTTTTCCTTGCACAATTTTGTAACCAATTTTGCTGATGTGTCTATGAGTTTTTTTGGTGAAAATTTTTGATGAATAATTCCAACCCATTCTTCATCTCGTGCACTTATGTTATTGCTATTGTCACCACTATTTGATGGCAAATAAGTGCTGTAAAAATTATCGTTGCTATTCATTTTGGTCTCAAACATGTCTATTATATCATTAGAGAGAACCGATTTGTGCAAATTGGATTGCTTGTTGAGGGCCAAATGATGCTCGCAAAGCAGTCTTAGACCCAAACGAGTTGACAAAATCTTGTTCAAGCGATGTTTAATCAATGTTTCGTTGCTAATGTATCGCCGAGTATCCTTAAATCCTTCGCACAAAAGTGCCAACAAGTCTTTGTTCATTTCAAGCATATTGAATACCAAATTGTTGAAGGCTTTTTCTGACTCGAAATTTTTTATCTCTTTGTCGTACTGGTCAAACTGTCTAAAGGTTTTAATACAGCGCTCGTGTATTTCTAAAATGGATGGATGACAGGCGACTATAAATGGAAGGTTGCGCAGTTCTTTGATCATGTGAGCCAGCCGAATGGGAAGTTCACTACGCAAATAATTGGCACTTCTTAATAAATGAGAATTGTTATCCGATACACCCAAGTACATCATAGTCATTGGGTTCAAGCGAGTAAGTGGCTTTTCAGTTGCTTTGTCTATTTCAGGATCTGCGTAAAAGTAACTTATTGTAGTGAGTCTTTCCTTAGACTCGGACAGATCTGTTCTTTTCTTGGCATAGTACGAGCTGGGCTGATGCTCGACCATAGATGAATAATTAACATGTTGATGCTTCTTTTTCATTATTTTTCCAATGTATTCATCATTGAAATTTTGAGTTGCATTGGACGCCTGTCTCAGTGCAACTGGATTAGCTAGTTTGAGATTTGTGTAAAGTTTTGATGATGGTATCAAATGCTTGGTCATTGTGAACGCAATTTTTTCTACTCATTAAAATAGAGGCAAATATACTCAACTATATTTTTTATTTGATTTTAAGAACACAATCACTAGTATATTATATAGACCGAAATTTAAAGTCATATGTTCAACTAGTGATTTTGATTTATATTTTATGTATTTTTGAAATTAAACTTTGGATTTAAAATGAAATTATTTATGTAATTTATGAAAATGAATGTAAACTTAATTAAACTTTTATACTGCATGGCTGGAAAATTTAACTCGATTTTTTATTTGTTCACAATATGTCTTGAATTTTAGGCAAAAAAAAGCCTAACAAATGTTAATTTATGATCATGCAAAAACTCACACTCCAAATTAATGCAAATTAGGAATCAAGCATTTCATTATTATTATTTTTATTACGTAATTTATATTAGAAAATTGGGTTGATAACCTACTTAGACTGAAATTTTTGGTAAAATAACGCTAAAAATATAAATTATGAAAAAAAAATGATGAAACTTAAAAACTAGATCAATGTCTTTAATCTAAAAATTTTAGATTTGAAAAGATTAGTCTTATTGAAAATAAAATTATGAGTCTAAAATAAAACTATTCAAATTATTATTCTTTTTAAAATAAAATCTTCTAAAACGTTTCTTTTTAATTTAATATATAACGGTCATCATTCTGAACTTTAAACCTAAAATCCTTTTGTAATGATTTTGAGATGCAAAAATATTTAGAGACCCAAATTAACTGCAATAGATTGTCACAAAGCATCAATTTATTTACCAATTTATCTATATAGTTTTATTTATATAATATTATGCAATAAATGTGTATTACTTATATTTGAAGCCCTTAATGGGTAGATAAAATTAATTTATTGAGAAAAAAAAATTGAAATTAATAATAAAATAGTTTTAAATTTTTAATAAATTTTTGAAAAGCGCTTAAGAATTTTGAGAAGTAAAGGTTGATATTATTTCAAAATTTCCTATAAAAATGGCAATGTTTCACATCAAGATCAAGAATTTTAAATATAAATATGCGAATAACCATTTCATTGAATTTTTTCATTTTGATAATAAATAGAATTTGTTTTTATTTCAATTTAAAAAGTGCACATAAATTTTGAGATAATTTACTCAAAATAAAATTTTTTATTAATTAAAAGAAAATTATAAAAAACATTTTCACAATTTAACTTTTTAATCTATTCAACCTAAGATTACTTTCAATCAAGTTTTCAATATGATTTTATTTCCACTTACTATTCAGAATAGTTCTAGAAGTATCTCTTGAAACGAAATTTTATTAAATACAAATTGAACTTTTCGCTCAGCTTCTCAAAATTAAATTATTATTATATTTCATACTAAAATTTATTTTAGAAAAAAAATCTAAAACAAATATGATTTAATTTTAAATTCTTTAAAATTATTCTTTAACAATAAAAGAACCGCAATGCCAGTGTCAATTTTTCTTTTTGCTCTTTTGATAATTTTAGTTTTTCTTTAACTTTTTTTTTTTAACAAATGATTCGTTTTAAAAAGTTTTAAATCCTCGTATCTTTTGAATAGATTTTTCATATGAATACATCCTTTTTGATTTATGTAGATTTTAAAATTTTCTTTAAAACTAAATTTACTTAATAAAATTATTTTAGTTTTTTTTATAAAATAATTTTGGATTAAAAAAACGTGAAAAAATGCTTGGTGCCTCTAGTGTTAAATTTTTATTCGATATTCTTTATCTATATTCAAATCTAAAATAACAAAACGGTAAAAAATTTTGAAATTTAATTTTAAAAAGAAAACAATTATTGCAGCAATATTTACGTTAAGTATCGTTAAAGTGTCAAATCATTAAATTTTTTAATAACTAGGTTAATTAACAAGCTATTTTCTATGCCACAAGAGAGTGATTCAATGTCAAATTTACGATGTGGGAATTTTAGCAATTTGGGAACTCTTGAGAAACTCCACCAAGCTGAAGATACTGATTGCTTTTAATAAAAATGACGACGATTATTTGAATAGTTATGACTTTGATATTAATTTAGCAGAATTATTGATAATACATTTCATGAACAAGACTTGCTATTTTTTGAAAGAAATGAAAATGAGAATTAGAATGATATCGACAGATACGAAAAAGTTTGTTCGGTACCGAGCTAATGCTCCTTCAGAAAAAATAAAAATAAAATTTTTAAATCAAAATAAAGTTAAACGAGAGAAAATAATTTCTTTCAAAAATAAGACAATAAATCATTCTTTATTAATTTTGAATATAAATCAGTTTAAACTTAATTTTTAATTTTTTATATTTTTATTTATAGAATTATTTTTTTTAAGTGAAAATTTTTAAAAATGTAAATTTGACTCTGAACGGTCCTTAACTGTAAAAAAATCGTTTCTTGAGTGTTAAGATTATTTGTGTGTTTTGCTGAAATATTTTGTTTGTACTTTCTACTACTTTCTTTGCTTTATTGAATTTGGATAAAGTGTTCTTGGTATTAAAGCGTTTTCATCTTGTTAATTTTTAAAATAATATATGACCAATTGGTCATATTAAGTGAAGGGGACCCTTAAAACCAACTTATTAATTTATCAAATTTTAAATTTTTAAAAACTTTAAGACTTTGTAAGTTGCAAAAAGTTAAATTGCTCATTTCAAATTTTTAAAAAAAAAAAGCAAATAATTAAAAATCAATCAAATATTCAATCTTTTGTTTAAATAAATTTTTAGTAGATAATATTGAACTACAAATGCTCCAAATATTAATTTTGTTAATAAACTTTTGATATTTTAAAAGACAAATTATTGTCAGTGTTGTATTTTGAACAAAAATCTAAAATAAAATTATTTTTATTAAAAAAATAACTCAAAAGAATCGAGAAATAAATAAATTTATTAAACAGTTCTTTGATTAGTCGTTTAAATAAATGCTTTAAATTTTTATTTAATTTTATTTTATGATTAAAGTGTTTTAGCCTGATTTGCAAAATTTAAAAATATTTTTTTTTTTTCAACTTAGATTATAGGGAAAATTTTTCAATGATTTTCATATAAAAAACTTGAACAAAATGATCGAATAAAATAGAAGAGTAAAACAAAATTATAAACTAACATTAGCTTGAAATTCAACTTTCTAATAAGAACTTCTCAACATGAAAAATTCATCTTCTAAATCAAAAGCTTCATATCAACCTAAGTTTAACGAAGGGGAGAAAATTCTGTGCTATCATGGAACTTATATCTATGAAGCTAAAGTAAAAAAGTACTATATTATGTTCCAATCTATTTATTTAAATTATTCTTTTAAGTGCATCAAATTCGAAAAAACACGATCAAATGAATACCAATACTTTGTTCATTACAACGGCTGGAACAAAAAGTAAGAGTAAAAATTTAGGGACTTGGTTTGTAAATTTTGTTCTTTAAGTTGGGACGAATGGGTTCCGGCCAAGCGCATTCTCAAGTTTAACAGTGAAAACATAAAGAAACAAAAACAAATACAAAATGAATGCAAGAAAAAAGTAACTCATAATGGAAAAAAAAACGCTAAACATAAAGAAGACATTTCGTCGTGTTCATCAACTTGCTCCGCGTCAGACACAGCGAGTTTGTCTTATTCAAGTGAAAGAAGCATTCTTAGAACTCGCAAGCGAACTTTGAACGCCAATGCTTGTCAAGAGTTTGTCGAGAAAAAAAAAATTTGTATATTAGACTTGAGTGTAAAAGATGGTGAAAAACCCAATAATAGTGAAACCAAGCTGAAAAATGTGAACATTGTTATACCAGAGAGTCTCAGACTCTGGTTAATTGACGATTTTGACTTTATTATTCAGCAAAATAAAATTGTTCATTTGCCTTCGAAGAATAATATTGAAAAAATATTCGATAATTATGTAGAGTCAAAAAAAAATCAATATTTGACTGAGGATTTGGACATAAATGGATTTGAACTCGAGAAGAAGTATTCGAACAATATTGATGAAACCATAGATGGTTTGATCAAGTTTTTCAACGCAATGCTTGGCTCTCAATTGTTGTACAAATTTGAAAGATTGCAGTATTCTGAGGTAATATATTTCAACATGATTTTTCAAAAATAATTCTACTTGACCAAAATTAAGCTACTTCAGTTCAATAAGCCTATGTCTCAATTGTACGGACCTGTTCATTTCTTAAGACTTGTTGGTTAGTACCAGATTAATTTTTGTTTTTTATTAAATTTATGTTAAATTATATTTTTGAAGAAAAATTGAACCAAATTTTATCTAGTACCTCACTAGTAGAAGGAGAATCATTGGACAGTCTCGTCTATTTTATAAATGATATTTTAGTGTAATATAAAAATTTTTTGAATACATTTTGATAAACTAATATTTTTAATTTTTTAGATTTTTTGAAAAGAATATAAATTTATTTTTCGAACAAAACGACTACATAACCGTGCCACCGTTTTATATTAGGGCCACAATTTGATCCTGTATCAAATATTTTTAAAATGAATTAATCGACTTCTATTACCTTATTATATTTTTGTATTTTTTTATATTAAAAAACACACACACACATTGTTATTATATAAAATAAATTGTAGAAAATAAAAAAATATTTTTGTTTTATTTTAGCCTCAATTGAAAATCCAAAATTGCACAAAAAATTAATTAAAACAAGATAATTCTCATAAAATAATTTTTTTCTAAATTTTATTTAAATAAAACAAGTTTGTTGGTATTTAATTTACACTAAGTAAATTTTTAAAAATTAAATTTTGAATAAAATCATCTCAAAGAAAAGTAAATGTGTTAGACTGTAAAGCTTTCGCCGCATCCGCAAGTTCCTTTAATATTTGGATTGTTGAACACAAATTCACTGCTTAGTGGAGATTTGACGTAATCCATTTCGGTGCCGAGAAGAGACAATTGAGCTTTGGCATCAATGTAAATTTTGATTCCATTTTGCACAACTATTTCATCAAATTTTTTCTTTTCATTAGCATATTCTAGAGTATAGGACAAACCGCTACAGCCTCTTTGCTTGACACCGATTCTCAAGCCAGCCGCATCTGGATTTTTATTCATTAGTTCTTTAGCTCTATCCATTGCTGCTTGAGTGAGAGTGATAGGAGCTTTGGTTGCGGCTAGTTTGCGTGTTGATTTGACAGCTTTTATGCTGGCTGATATAACAGCTCTTCCACTCATATTTTAATTGTAAATGAAGTACCACACGAGCACCCTTGTTCAGAATTCGGATTATTTATTATGCGAAAGCCTGTACGAATTAGTTCTTCGTAATAATCGACAGTTGCGCCTTTGATAAACTCAAGAGTTTCTTTGTCTACTAAAAGTTTAGATCCTTGTTTTTCAATAACCCTTAAGATTTTCAATAAATAAATTTTTTTCATTTTAAATTAGTAAAAGGAAAAAAATTACAAGTCCTGGTCACTTATGTTAGACTCAAGTGAAAACTTGTAGTTGAGACCAGAGCAACCACCTGCTTCGACAATTACTTTCAAATATTGCTTGTCGGTGTCGTAAATTTCTTTAAGACGCTTTACACAAGGCTCGCTCAAATTTAGCTCGTCCGATTGAGCTAGGTTCTGGCTTATTGATTCGGTTTGTTTAGTTTGAGATGCAAAGAGATTTCTAGGTTGATTAAAAAAATATTTTTTGAATGCTAAACTTGTTGGTGATGCAAGACGACGAACATGAAACATTAACAATTGTGTTTTTAAATTCTAAATTTTATTAAGTTTAAATTGAAACATTGACTTACAGTAAAGATAAAACAAAATAATTACATAATTAAAGACTCTAAATCAAATTCAATATTCAAAGTTTAAAAATGTTATATGAATCTACGCCGAAGTATTTTGCTTTAAATAATTTTATTTATAAAAATTGTTCTAGAAATATTTCAAATAATATTTTTTTTTTTATTTCAAAATAAAGTTAAACTTTTGTCTAAATTTTCAGATAACAAAATTAGATATAAATTTTTTTTTTCAATATTAAAAAAATTTTTTAATTTGAATTGGTGCTTGGAAGCTATGTTTTTGAAGCAAAAATTATTTTTAAATTTACAGCATTCAATCTAAATTTTTTTTCTAAATTTTGCGTAAAATTATTTAAATTTAAAAATTTTTAAAATAACATGTTTTTTGTTCTTGAAACAATGATTTTGATTTGCAAATAAATGGCAAAATAATTCAAATTTTTTTGTTATAAGATGAGTTAATGATTATTGGGTTTTATGAAATTCATATATTACCTTTAATTATAAATTAAAATTAACTAATATTGAATATATTTAACCCTCGTAAGATCCTAGGGTTTTTTCGACTTTTTTTTCACTTCTTTTTTTTAAATAAATTTTAAAATTTTTGCCAAAAATATCGATGCCAAGAATGCGACCATAAGCCATACTTTTAAAGAGATTCATTCACTATTTCGCCCATGTTAGAATATTCTTAATTTACACCGCATGCTCCAAAGTCATGCTTATTTTTTTTGAATGCATTGTAATCAAGTTTTTGGTAAAAATGAAGTTTTAGTGTTTGAAATTTTTTACCAAAAATTTAAAATTTAATAATGATTTTTCTAATAAAAATTTCCAAATATTTTTTTTTGAATTTTTTTAAAAAAAAATTAGCTCAAGAGGATATTATCAGCTCAATGATAATTTGTAGCTAAAAAAAAATTACATTTGTTGTTTTTTTTTTACCAATATTAACCGAACTCGACAAAGCTCTTAAAATTTAAAGCATAATTTATGAAGTAATGGTGTAATGTCATATTTCTTTTTATATTTTGTATTTTTTATTTATTTTTCAGGAGTTACAATAATTTTTTCTCACTTTTTTTCTTCAAAGCAAAAATTTTTTAAGAATTACTGATAAATTAAAAAAAATATATACAAAAAAGAAGGAATAAAAGCAACAAAAAAACGTTGGACATGCCAAATTAACATTTATATTCATAAGAGAACATGTTAGTTTTCAAGTATAAAAACAAAAAATATTCTTAAAAATGCTTTTTTAAAATTTAAAATAAAAGAATTAATTATAAAAATCAAACTTTGCATTATTTTTTAAAATAAAAATTTTAATTTTAACATTTTGATTAATTTTTTGTCTTTATCAACAAATTAAATCTTTTTTTTTGTTATTTTAAATTTATTTTAGTCAAAATGCGACTCAAATTTAGCAAAAATTCTTTAAAATTTATATTAGCATCAAGCTGTACAGCAACTTTACTCGGCATTGGATACACGAAAGTAAATAATGAAAACTTGTATTCTTATTCAAATTATGATGAGATACAAATCAGTCAAGTTAAAAAAACTAATCGTATAATAGAACAATATAAAGTGGTTGCAAGCCTTTTGATTTTTTGGAATTAATTTTTTTCTTTAGGAGCTATATGGAATACCTTCGGTAATTGTTTCTGTAAGCAAAAATGGAAAAATTATGTATAAACGGGCTATCGGATTTTCAGATGTTGAAAACCATGTTAAAGCAAGCACTGATACTGTGATGCGGATTGCTAGTATAAGCAAACCATTAGCTTGTTTGGTTGCTGCTAAAATGCTCGAAAATGGAAAGCTTGATTTTGACAAATCTGTTGATCAGTATTTAACTGATTTGCCAAAATTTGAAGTAAATGGTAAAGAAGTTAAAATAACTAGTAGACAACTGATGTGTCATACATCTGGAATTCGTCATTATAAAGAAGAGAAAAAAAATTCTGACAATAAAGACACAAATTATGAAGAATTTTATTTAAATAAAAATTTTTTGAATTCTCAAGAAGCTCTCAGTTTGTTCATCAATGATAATTTGCAATTCGAACCAGGTACAATAAATATACGATTAAAAAAATACTCAATTTCAAATTAAGGAACTCAATATCTATATACTACTTTTGGTTATACTTTATTAAGTGCTGTTTTAGAAAAAAATTCAGGAGCCCCTTTTACAAAATTGCTTGAAGAGCTATTCAAAAAACTAGGCTTAAATGAGACATATTTGGATACAAATGAACCAATAGTTCCAAACAGATCTAAGTTTGAATAATTTATAACACATATAATTACTTTTAATTCATTATTTTGAAGATATTACATGAGAGACGATAAAGGAAAATTAGTAAATGTTCCATATGTAGATAATTCGTACAAATGGGCAGGTGGTGGTTTATTGTCAAATGTAAATGACTTAATAAAATTTGGAAATTATATGTTGAAAATATATCAGACTGATGATAAAGTAAAAGAATTTATAAAACCATCAATTTTGAAATCAGAATTATGGAGGCCTCAGTCATTTCCTAAAAATGGAAACAACAACTTATTAAGCAAATCAAATGAAGTAAGTTCATATGGCTTGGGATGGTGTTTGGTCATGAACGAAATTGATAAAATAAAATTTGTATATCATACCGGTGGAGCAGTTGGAGCAAGTTCGTGTCTTTTGATTGTACCAGAATCCGAAAATACTGAATCAGAACCAAAGGGTATAGTTGTAGCAGTTTTATGTAATTCGCAGAATGTTAATGAAATCGCCAAATTTTCTCAGAAAATTGCAAGAGTTTTTACTGACAAAATTTAAAAGACTGATTTTTTTTTAATTTTTGATGATATCTTATTTTAAAAAATCTGAAAAAAATAAAAGAACAGTAGCATATATAATGTCAATAAATTTATTGTGTGCCTTTATTAAATTATAATACTTTTTTATCTTGACTTCTCGAAAAAAAACCCGTGCCCTAGCAAGTTATGATTTAATGTGATTGTGATTATTAGATTTATATTTATATATATATTTTACAAATATATATTTTATTTATATAATTTTACAAGCATTAAAATGATATAAAAACCATTTAATTGTACATGTTAGTTGATAAGATATAGCAAAAAACTTGATGCTATTTCAAATGACAGAAAAGCATCAAGCTCTCTGTTTTGACTTAGATTATTTGAATACTTGAATGAAATCAAAGACAAAATCTAAGCTAGAAAAAAATTTTGCATCAATGTGAAATAATGGAAAAAAATAGCGTTTAATCTCGAATTGAACATTGAAAGAAATAAAAGTTAGTTAAATTTTAATTCAGATAAGAAAGATACCGTCAGAGAAGTAAAATAAGAATTGTATTATTAAAAAAACAAAGCAACGAAGTGGTTAAACAATTGTTTAAAGAAAATTTTTCTTTATTTGACTAAAAGTTTAATTCTCTCAGATACGTTGATATCAAAAATATACGGTAAGTACTGTTGATCCTCTTGGCACAGTCGGTTAGGAGCCGGTTTATGGTTGCGGCCATTAAGGACCTTTTAATAATAATAATAATAGTTAATATTCTACAGTCAAGTTTAGTCTAACTAAACTGACAAAGCAGGAAGACTAACGTAATCCCGCAATAGTAGACTTTTCGTTTTTTTTGTT
>PJRA01000114.1:1035194-1109810 GCA_016987375.1 Brachionus koreanus | reverse complement strand
ACTTTAGGTGCAACTAAGTATGTTGCAGTTTGTTGCACTTATAGAACTAATTATAAGCCTTCCGATAAAAAGTTATTAGATATTTTACCATTTTTTTTTTGTTCTAATTGTTTAATTTGTACCAAATTTCACAAGACCCAAAGTTTACTGCATCTAAATTTAATTTAGGAAGATCTAGGTCATATACTGGAAAAATAAAGAAGCTCTATCTATTTTATTTTTGTTCTTCTGGCTGTATGAGTTTTATTGTTATCTTGAAGAAACAAATCTAGCCTTCGGTCAGTCAAAGCAAGACCGTCTGGAACTAGCTAAAAGCGTATTAACCCTTGGAAATTCCACCAAACACGCAACATCACCTTTTTTATCAAGTCATCCTGTTTTTACAACTGACTGAGCTGAATAAGATGGATCCAGTCATTGATTTCTTTTATCAAAATTTCAAAAATAGATTCACTTCCCATCAAAAATAATGATCAGTCTGAAAAATGGTTGCAAGAATTTAAAAATTTGAATTTTGATTTTAATAAAGAAACTAAAAATATACTAAAGTAATCTTGATAATTTGAAATTAAAATTTTAGTAGTCTAACTTAGTCCGATAAAGCGACATTTTTTCCAAAAATAATTTAAATAGATATGCTTAAAGAAAAAAATGACCCTAATGAAAAAAGCAAACTAAATACAAAAATAGAAAATGAAATAAGGTTTCTTCCAAAAATAAATTTTAAAATTTAAGTGTTCTTATTGTAATATTAGGATTTAGTTAAATAAAAATAATTTTTTTTGTTCGCATAACATGATTTTATTTTTAGTATTTAAAGAGTTATTATTACAAAATTCACTCATGTTTAGAAAAATATTTATTTTATAAATGCAGTTAAAATTAAAAAATCTAGCTTGTAAAAATTTGCTGAGAAAATAATTATTTAGCGACCAATAAATTTGTATAGGTCTTTTATAAATCTGAGAAATTCTTGAAAGATAGAAATGGATGACTTGCATTATTTAAATATTTGATTAGTCTGAATATGTTAGCAATAAATAAACGCTTTTTATTTTGACTAAGATGTCAGGTATTAAATTTTTCTAAATTCGGTCACTAATTTTCAATAGTTGAAACCCGAGATATTATTTACACTCAAAGTAACTAATTTTATTCTATTTTAGAATTTTTGAAAATTTGTTATTTATTTTCAAACTTATTTAAGTCTAATCTTATAATTTTGAAAATTTTAATGGTTTAATCACCAGTCTCGACAAATAGAAGCCTTATAGTTTCAAATTTCCTCGATTTCTTTCAATCGAACACCAGCTACTTTTATTAGATACTCTTTTTTCTATTACGCAATACCAGTGGTTCATTTATACCAAAGTTTTCTTTTTTTTATCAGCACTTATTCTTAAACTAAATACTTCAATAGGCTTTTATTAAGAATCAAAAAATAAAAATTTTAAATCTAGGTCTTTAAGATTTAATAATATCTAGATTCAATTTATTCAAGAACTGTGAGCAAAAACTCATTTGCTTTGATTAATGACACTAAAAATACAAAACATTTTAATTGATAATTTTAAAAATAAATACAATTTCAAAAACGTCTAAGCATTTGTTTGAAATAATTAATCATTAAGTTAGCACAACAATAGTCAGCCATAAGACCTAGTTTTCGGTTAGGATAAAGTTTACAGTTACAATAAGGCTTTTCTATTTTTCGATTCATCTTATTTTAAATTTGAAATAATTGTTTGCTTTGGTGTTTTTTTTTTTTCAAATTTTTATTGAAATAAGCCAAATTCTTTTTTCTCATTTCTCATTTATTTCATGTTATTTAGCTTTAATTAAAACAATTTTTTCTGTTCACTTTTTGATTATTTAAATTTGAAATTAATTAAAATTTTTTTCTCTTTTCAAAATTATCAACTTTTCAATGAGATTATCTGCTTCCCTAAATAGCTAATTAAATTCTTAATTTTTTAATTTTTCAATTTCATATGGACATAGAGAAAAACTAATAACCATATATATTTACAACAGATAATATTTCTCAAAAAATAATTTAATCCATATAAAAACAAACTATTTAATTTAGGTGGCCAAGCTAAAAAAAAACTCCAATTTACCGAGGCTTTTAATAAATTCAAGGCCTATTGTTTGTTTTTCGATTAGAGCTGAATTTATTTTTAAAAGATTCCTTTTGGCCAAGTAATTTTTTAATACGGGTTGAAAAAGATTTTTAGCTGTAAATTTTTTTGAAAAATGAGTATTTGTTAAGAAATTCGCTTTAAAAATTTAGGTTTTTTACAAGATTAGTTTATTGTAGAAATTTATTACAAAAAGACAAAAGAAAAACAAGGAAATTCATTTAATTTTTAAACTAAAATCTAAAATATATTATCATTTTAGGCAAATTTATGTCAAAAGCTTCGAGTAAAGCTTGGTAGATTTTGCATGCGATTACTAGTTTTACTCGATTGATTTCGAACTAAATTTCCTTGTTATTTTAAATACTAGTGAAAGCTTAATTGAAAAAAAAATGGTTAAGCATTTAAATTTATTCATGAAAAATGGACGCTTTTACCAAAGCTAATTAACCAGAGTTTTCTTATTTTGGCTTTTGTTTTCTAATTAAAAAATGCTTTTTTAAAAATTCTTTTTATTTTAACTTAGTATAAAAAGGAATTTTTCGGAAAGGAATGAAACACCTGGTCTCAATAATTTTTGTTTTCATTATAAGTTTTTTATGTTTTAAATTTTGTTTCGTGCCAAATTTAAAATTCATTCTTGAACTTTACCAAAAAAAAAATACTTGGACTTAATGCAAACTCATTAAGATTAACATTTTTTTAAGATCAAGCTTAATTAAAATGTCGTTAAATTAAAATAAAAAAAATCAGACGCAATTTAAATTAAGAATCAGCTAATATAATAATACTTTGTTCTAAACTACTATGTCAACTACTGAAATGAATGGAAAAGACGCAATTATCGAACTTATCAAATGTCCAATATGTCTAGAAATATTTACCGATCCTCGTAAGCTATTTTTTGAAATTTTTTCGTTATAAAAATTTTCAAAAAAAATTGAAAATTTTTGTATATATTTACTAATTAAGGTATGCTTCCTTGTCAGCATTCGTTTTGTCGATGCTGTCTGGAGAGGTTGGCCGAAAATGACGGGCGTTGGGGCAGGTGTCCTCAATGCCGTCAGCTATTCCGAATCCCGTTCAATGGAGTGGCGTCATTTGACGTGAACCGCACAATCGCCCAATTGTTAGAAACAATTCCCAGACAATCTAACGAGCGTCCTGTTCTCAGAGCCAAATGCGCCTCTTGCCGCCGCGAAGAAATCATTGCCACATGCGAACACTGCAAAGAGGCCTTGTGTAAACAGTGTCGAATGGGCCATTTCGAACAGGTTAAGACCGACTTGGGGAAACAAATTCTCAAAATTGAGACCGAATCGGACAAATTTTTAGTCAAGGAGGTGGAATCGTTGAGCAAACATGAGAACAATTTGTCAAAGTGTAAAGAAATAAAAATATTGATACAAAAAAAAGTTGGCGACATAATCCAGCGTATTAAGGACGAAGAGACAAAATTGCTGGATGAGGTCGAGGATTTTGAGCGTGCCGAAACCAACTATTTGAGTGACAAAGCTAAACAGCTTAAAGAATTGGAGCTAATTAGCAGATTTGGTGCATCATCTAACAAAGCTTTGATAGGGTCAGTTTTTTTTTTATTTTTTCGTCTAATTTAAAAATAAATAATTATTGTTTTAAAGGAAAGAAGAAACTGATGAAGAAGTGATGAGTATAGGCGAAAATTGTGAAAAATATTTAAAAATATTGGGTGAAATAAACAAAGATTTGGCAAATAGATACATTATAAGACGCATATCATTTTTTAATCGGGATGTGCCCGAAAATTTCTACTCTCTTGGCTATGTTGAAACAGTTGCTCAGCAAGATGGTGCACTTTTTTTGACCGACGAAGATATGAATGATGAAAAATACGAAACACTTGAGATGCAGTTGAAACAAGTGCCAAAACGAAATCAGTCTATTTTACGCAAAAACAAATATGTTCCGTCTAGTTTACAAATAAAATTAAATTCTAAATCGCGCTCTAAAAGTATAATTGAGCCAAGGAAATTTTTTCAGCCTTACAAAATAATTGGTTCTGAAGGAGAAGATGATGGCGAGTTCAAGCATCCTTTAGGTTAGTTAAAAATTCTTTGAATTATGGTTCAGATTTTTTAATGTTTCAAAAAAAAATAATCAATAAAAACACAATTCTGTTTTTGATTTAATTAAAGTTAAATATTAGTCAAAAAATTTAGTTTTTTATTACTATTTTTAATTTTTAGCAAAAAAACTATCGCACTATCTGAATTTCAAAAAACCGACTTTAAATTATTAATCTGCATACTTAAAAACCTAAAAAGCAGACTTTTCTGGCGGAGTAAAAAAAAATTTTTGCTTGACCCCTCAACGATTCAAAAATGTATCTTGTCTTCAAGTCGTAAAAATTCATGTACAAATATGTATATCCTAATAGTATTGCATCAATTCTGATATAGAATAGTCTCTTCTACAATAGTGGTTTGTTTGAGTTATCAGGTCTTTATTTTACCAAGACTTTGATCAAAAAATGGTAAAATTTTGTTGTTTTTTTTTTTTTAGTTTTTTTATATCTCCTCCGCGGTTCACCCCAAAATCCCTAATTTTTTATAATTTAAAATGAGTTTTTTGAAATTCAGGCATTGCGGTAGTTTTGCTACGCGCAAATTATAGTTAATCTTCAAAATATAAACCATTATGCTCTGTAATCTTTAGCCATATATCAACGAGTATTTTGATTCCTCTTTAGTACCATTTACGGCTTTTGGAGCCAAGAAAACTCACAACATCTTTCTTCAACTTGTTCTTGATTAGTAAAACGAGCTATTGAGGGAAAAAGATGATCTCTTTGAGCTGTTCTATTTTTTGTCATATTTCTTCTAGCTGTATGAGGTCTATTGTTATCTTGAGGAAACATTAGCTTCCGGTTGGCCAAAAAGGATATTTTTCTTTAAGTGAAGCCTGTTAGCTTTAGTCATAACATAATTTACTTGTGTGTCCCTTTTGAGGTCGTTTTTGATTTATAATCCGAGATATCTTTCGCACACTGATTTATTAAGCGAATATGACTCAATTTTGTTATCATGTTTTGAGCTGTCAGGAACAAAATGGACAAAATTATTTTTTTCTAATAGAAAAATTTATGCTTTAAAAAAGTTGTCATTTCCAAGACTTTTGTGAGAAATATATGAAATATTTTCTAAAGTTTAGGATAACTTTTTGTTGATTGAATCAAATTTATGTTTCGGTTTATGAGTCTGCAAGAGAATTCATGATATTTTATAGTTTAATCTTTAAAAAACCCTAAAAACTTACCTTAAAATTCACTTGATTTATGAAATATATTAATTTTTATTAAATCGTAATTCTAAATTCGTTTTTAAAATTAATTTTAATCCAAGATAAAAATAATAATAATTAAATTAAATAAAATTTTTGATTTTTTTTCAATTTTTGTTTTCTTTAGGTGTGTCTGTTTCGCCTGTAGACGGCTGTATTTACATAGCCGACAGCTGGAATAATCGAATACAAATATTTGACGAGAATGGCTCATATTTAAGATCAATAGAAAAAATTGGTCAAACTGAATTTCACTATCCGTATTCACTTCACATAGATAAGAAAGGGAGAATCTATGTATCAGACCAAAGTTTGGTTAGAATAAAAGTATTTGATAGTCAGTTTAATTTTGTTAGAGTTATTGGCCGATATGGTCGAGAGATTGGATGCTATAGCGGCCTTTGTGACATATCAACTGACAAAGACCATAATATTTATGTTTGTGATTCAGGTAACCATCGCATCCTAAAATTCTCAGAAAATGGAGATTTCTTGCTTCAATGGGGTAGCAATGGATCAGCTGAAGGATTGTTCAAATGTCCTGCTTGCGTTACCGTTCATGATGAAAAAGTAATAGTCAGTGATTGGGGTAAATTTTAATCAAATTTAATCTATAATCGAATTTAATTAATTCAAACAAAAGGAAATCATAGGGTTCAAATTTTCAGTCTTGATGGAAAATTTTTGAATTTTATCGGAAAACAAGGAACTGGTTCGGGTGAATTTAAAAGACCGCTTGGAGTTGCCGTTGATGAAAAGGGAAATTTAGCTATTGTTGACGAAGGAAATAATCGTCTGCAAATATTTAGATCTGATTTTACTTATCATTCTAAAATAAGTGGTTTAAAATGTGATTTTCAAAGACCCTGGGATGTAGCTATTACAAAACAAGGGGGGATTGTTGTTAGTGAATATTATGGACATAGACTTCAAATTTTTTGACTATTTTTGTATTTGTATTAAAAAAATATTTAAATAAAGAAAAAAAGAACGTTTTATTTAGCTTGAGTGATAGTTAGTTCAATTTTTTTATGATTGAATAAAGAAAAAACTAATCAAAATTTAATTTTTGAAATTTTTTTCACATTATTGAGTGTGCGACTGATTTAGATGTTTGGTTCCTAAAAATTTTTAGTAATATTAAGAAATTTTCAAAAATATTTTTGTAGTAAAAAATAATTTAAAAATTTTAAATATTTTACTATTTCATTTTTGAAATTCGTAAATAATAATAGGTGAAAAATATTTCTTATAGAATATCATTTATGTGATATAGAATTTTATGTAAAAGATGTGGTAAAATGCTTTCTTGGTTGCTTTTTTATTCCCAATCAACCAGTTAAACTATGTGTAAATTAAATTTTTCGATAAGTATAAAAAAATTAAATAGAATTCAATCTAAATTAAACTTAATTTTAAAACAAAAAATCTGTCCTTCAGCAGCAAGAGCTGGTTTAACATCACAAGAGCAAATCACATGCTTGTTTTGATATTTTCTTAGATCAATGGATATAAACACGATTATTTTTTTACATTTTTTCTTTAAGATATGAGCAGCGAAAGATTTTATTAGTCAAAAAAGTATTCCGTCCCATCAGAGATTTATAATTTAATTTAAATTTCTCTTAACTCATTATTATTTATTAGTTTTCTGTAAAGGAAGAGCCAAATTTTATTAAGATTAAAAATTTATAAATTTTATGATATTGTGAAATTTTGATACAAATAAAAAGCATTCTTCTGTTTTTGATGCATTCAAATTTTTAAAATTAAATATTATTGATAAAAAAGTGGATAATAGTTTGCTAAACCTTTTTTAATTAAAATAAAATTTTGACTTTTTTTTTTAGGGAAATCAAATTAATAATTAATAAAAATTTTATTGATGTTTTATTTTTTGTCTTTTTTTACATGACAAAAAATATTTTAAGTAAAAAATATAGTTTAAAATAAAAAAACGGAAAAAAAAATTATTAAAATTTATTATGATCTAATGAAATAAATATGTTAGAGATATAAAGCTTCTAAATAGCAAGTAAATATTCGGTTTGCAGACTATGTCCTTATGATTGTAAATTTATTGATAATCACTCTGGGCTAAAGTCTTATGCTCGAAGACTGCATTATTTAAATTTATTTATATTTTCAAAATGTGATTATTGGGATTTCCTTAGGGCAAAATGATTGAAAATTAAAAATCTACCAGCTTCAAAATTGTGTTAAATTTAAAATTGGATTTTTGTCATTGCATAATAAAAATTTTTATTATTTATATTTTTATTTGTCTACATTTTGTGTGAAAAGAGAAAACGTGACAACTCAGGATCACATGATTTTAATAAATACTGATCACAAAATTAGTGATAGTAATCGATTATCAATAATTGACTTATTTTTTATAGTTAACTCTAAAATCGAAAACTTGGATTAAAATTCTTAAGAATTTTAAAAAAATTTTATTGTTTGTTTTGCCTGTTGTACACAAACATTTTATGTTGAATTTTTATTATAAAGAATTCAATTATTTTCAATTGTTTTATTTTCATTTAAAATTGATATGAAAACCCAGTCAAGCAAAAAGCTATGTCTTCATGTATGTTTCATATATGAAAAATGAAAATCGCTGAAAATTGAAAGATGAATCATTAATGAGTTAGGAACCATTTCATCGTAATTCTACGATGAAAATTAGAATATTTCATCAAACATAAACAAAATTTTTTAATAAATTTTTTCAAAAAAATTATTTGCCCAAAAATTCTGCAGAATATGAGTTGCGGAATTCTTCTTTTCGCATTTCCACTTCCGCACTTAAGGGACAACCAATTTTATTTAAGTTTTATTTTTTTGACAAACCTTAAAAAATCAAAACAAAAAATTTTTTTTAGATATAAAAATATTTTTTATAATAATATAAAATTTTATTTAATAAAATGATGATTTCATCGATTATGTTGGATGAAATATTCTAATTTTTATCGTAGAATTACGATGAAATGGTTCCTAACTGATTAATGATCAATTTTCATCTATTAATCATCGTTTATTTTGTGACTGGGAAGGTAACACAATGGATCGAAAAAACCTCTCCTGGTTTTGAGTATTAAACAAAAATTATCGAAATTTTCTAGTATAAAAATTTTTAAATTTTAAAAATTGGTAGATTTTTGAATTTTACTTCACAAAATGTGTAAAAATTTGATTAAAAAGAATTAAAATTATTAAATTAAATTTATTAAGAAACTTTTGTAACCATTTAAAACTGATACAATCTCTTATTCAAACGATACTGTAACAATACAAAATCATAATGAAAATTTTATTTTCGAATTTTTTAAATTTAATTAAAATGTATGTTTTTTTTCAATTAAAATTTAAAACCAAAAAAAAATGCTTCTTAATTTAAATTCAAAGGCAATGGGAAAATATAACTATCGGAAAACTTTGAAATAAAAACATATTTTAAAGTTGTTGACTTAGCAATCTATCAATAGCGGCATTTACATCTCCCATTGTAGCAGTCAATGCTTGAATATTAGCTTCTCGATTGATAAAGCCCATACTAGCCAACTGCTCTAATTGAGCTGCATATCTCGTCTCTGGTGGCTGACTCTATTCGAAAATCAAACAAAATTATATTTTAGATAAAAATAAGCTAAATTACCAATGTATTATTGGCCATCATGTTTAACATTTGCGAGAAATAGTTCGATGGAGGTGTCGTAGGATTAGAACTAGACTGCGAATTTGCTTGTTGAGCGCTAGGTTGAGACTGAGACGAGCTTGTATTTGTGGTAGGCGCTGTTCCGCCTAAAGGATAGCCCAAGCTTTAAACACAATTTAAAATTTTTTTTTTTTCTTAAACTAATTTACCCTGATAAAAGATTCAATGAAGGTGCGGCTGATTGAAGTCTTTGCATACCTTGCTGAATTTGCATTACAGCTTGCAAAGCTTCTGGATTTGATAACAAAGACCTTGTTTCAGGATTTTGTAGCTTAAAAAACAAAATAAATAATAGATAAATTGAAAAATTTTTTTTGTACTTGTTGAAGCATAGTTGGTAGAGATCGTATCATTTGTTCTCTAAGCTCAGGGTTTGAAGCCAATTGTGGGCTATTTTCAACAATAGTTCTTGAAAGTTCAGGATTAGTAGACATCATTTGTAACATCGACTGCATGTATGGAGTACTAAGCATTTGTTCCATTTGTCTAGGATTTTGTAAAATTTGCTGGCTAAAATCTTGAATGGTATTTGAGCCCATTAGACCTCCACTAGATCCAGAACCTAACAATTGGGAAAAAATATTATTCACATTTGATGGTGGTGCAGTTGAAGAATTGTTTGATGAAGCTGTTGTTGAAGTAGTCGATGTAGTAGTGGTACTAGTACTTGTTTGATTAGTTGTTGTTGTGTTAGATTGATTTTGTCGCGGACCCCACGGATTCGGCAATGGCTGAGTATTTTCTTGCCCAGCTTGTCGATTTTCAGAGGCAGTGCCAGCATTATTGTTCTGCAAAGCAGCAAACGGATTTTGGTTCATTGTTGCGTTAAGCATGGGCTCTTCAATTTCTCTGTATATTCTTTGCAAAGCATTAAAACCTCCAGGTACACTCTAACAAAAAAATTATTAAAATTTTTAATTTAGTTTATTCTAAATTAATCTGACCTCTAAATTGCTCAAAGCTCTGTCGTGATTTCTCATCAGCTCTTGCAGGGCAGCTGGATTGCGAGCGATCTCCATTGTTTCTCTTAGTAAGCTCGGATTATTAAGCATGTGCTGTATTTCGGGATTACGTTCGATTAGACTTTGCATTTGCGGATTGCTCATCATTAGTTCACGAATTATTTCCGGATTTGACATCAGACTTTGCACCATTGGGTTATCGAGCATTTGTCTCATTAAATTTGGATTCGACATAACTTGTTGTTGCATTTGAGATTGAAGCTCGGCAAAGTTTGAGTTTCCCATGCCCATTGAGCCAAGACCACTTAAAAAATCAGAGCCTCCGAAAGGCAAATTGAACAAATTATTCATGGGATTGGGTGCCGATTGTTGAGAGCTTGTTGTTGAACTCGAATTGCTTGTAGCCGAAGTAGATGTTGCTTGGCCAGAATTTTGGGTCGCGTCTGTGCTTTGGGATGCAGGTTGAGTCTATTTAAAATTTAAATTTTGAAAATTTAGTCAACAAAAAAATAATTTACTCATTACCGGCTTAGATTTTATTACTAAATGAATGGTAAAGGTGTCTTTGATTCCATGTTGTGCCAAAGTATCTGAGTCTTTAAGTATTTTACCTGCAAAAATTAAGCACAACTGTTCATTTGGTTTAGAAAATTTTTTTGCCACTTCGTCTCTTAACTAGATTAATTTAATTAAAAAACAAAAAAATTTGACAAATTTTTCTCACATCTTTGACAGTGGCGTCTGGTTTTAGGCTAACAATTTCTTTTTCTTTAGGAGTTTTGACAGTCAAATTGATTAAATTTGATTCTTCTGGTTTATCCTCATTTGACTTGGTAGGAATAGGTGATTGAACCATTGGTTCAGATTCAGTTGATTTCGTCTCATTCTCAGTTGGATTTATTTCTGTGGTATTAGCCGCATCGGTGGTTTGTTCGTTTTGTTTATTGGAGTTTTCCATTTTAGATTAAATTATCTAGAAATAAGTCTTTTATAGTAAATTAATAAATACATCGTCATCGGGAAAAAAAAATTTATGAATTTTATGTTTATTTGAAAAAAAAATTAAAGGACGGCTTTAAATTTATTTCTAGATTATTTTCTTGTTAGTCATTTAATTGATGCAAGTGCAAATTATAATATAAAAATTTCAATTTTATTTTATTCCGAAATTTCAAAATATGTGTCGCTCTTGCAACATTTGACATGACAATTTATTTGTCTTTTACATAGAAATTTATAGAAACTTCTTTTAAATTTTTTTAATATTTTATTTAGATAAGGAAAATGAAGTGTGCAAAAAATATCTTTTTATTCTAATTTAAATTTTTTAGATGCCTGTGCTATTAAATTCTATTTTTTTAAAATTTTTTCTTTTGTTACATTTAGCATTTATTTATTCAAGTAAGATTGATTTAATTTTGATAATTATAAAAATTTTAATTAACAAAATTGATTTTATTTTCTGAAATGACGTAGCTTTTGTCTTGAAGATGGTACAATTTTTACTCATTTTAAAATCATTCAATTTTTTATAAATTAATTTTAAAAATGTAAGTTTAAAAATATTTAGACAAACTAATCAATAAATTTCAGAGATTAACAATTAAATCCAAGAGAGTTCTTTTTTAGAAAATTTATCTTACATCTTAATAATGAAAATAAGCATATTTTGTAACAAAATTTAATCATTTTTGAAATTTTTTTTTCAAACAAAAATTTAAAATAAAAAAATTTTAAAATTAAATATTTTTTTTGTTACAAAATATGCGTATTTTCATGAAATTTAAAGTGAAAAGAAATGATAACAAATAGAGTCAAAAAACCGATCTGACTTTTTTTTTGAAGTCTTTTTTTGAATGAAATTTCAATGACAAAAATACACTTAATCAATAATAACAAATATAGCATCAGTTTCCAGGTCTTACTATAATCCTTCTTTAGGTTAATTTTATTATTAATTTTTATATTTTTCTAATTTTTTATTTGGAATATCATAAATTTTATGCCTTATCATTTCAAACTCAAGATCATGAAATCACTTTGAAGCAATTTGAAACTTCTGCAAACCTTTGCAAATAAGTGTTTGCACTTAATTTATTTACAAAAAAGACCATCGATTCCATGTTGAAATCCAAATCTGAATTTTTGACAAAAAGGGCTTTATAAATTGCAAAATTTTTGGTTTTTACTGCTTTAAATATCAAAAATCCAATAATAGTAAAAAAACTAAATTTGAATTTAAAAATAAAATTTTCAAAAACAAAATTTGCAGTTATTAAAATAATTTGCTGATCTTTATTATTGAATTAAACACCTTAGTTGACTCAAGTAAAGCTTAGGATGATCCATTTTGAAACAATTTTATGAAGCAAAACCAACATTTGTTTGTTCTAGACAAAAGGGTCTTTTAACAGTTTTTTTTTTTAAAAAGGACGAAGCCAAGTTTTCCAATTTCAATTATTGTAAAATGGTTTTAGGAGTCTCAAAATAATCTAAAATGATGTTTTTTAGAAATTTTTGTCATTAATTAATGTGCCTAAGCAAAAAAAAAAATTTTTGAACAAGTTTTTCATAAAAATGAATAATTAAAACATGATGTGTAAAACCAAGACATGTCATTTTATCGGATAATGCAAAATTTTTGATTTAAGGCATGTTCTAAAATTCGAAAATCTAGCTTTTTTGAGTATATTTAGTGGATTTTCAACTTTTAGTTCATGTCACAGGTTAAAAATTTTAAACTAGTGTTCGATATAAAAAGACATGCATTAATATTATTTATGTCATATTCTTTCAAAATTTTTTCTAAATACGTCATTGATTTAAACAAAATTATTAATAATTAAACACAAATAAATTTCGAAATTAATAGCATATCTCCAATAAATTAGTATAAAAACGAATTTTTTTTTCGAATGAATTCAAGCAATGTCTTATTCTGAATTTCGAAAAATTGCTGGAATTGATCATCAAATTGATTTAAATGAATATTTCCAATATACTAAAATGAAGTATCCACATTTGGATAAACAAACTGTTTATCGCATAGCTAAAGAAAATTTTGCTCTTATTGATCGTAATGCAAACAACAAGATAGATTACAAAGAATTTGCTGATTTCCAAGCCAGAAAAAAATTTCATCCAGTGAATAGGCAAAAGCTTTACTTCACTTTTCAGAAGGTTGAACAACGAATAGATAACAAAATTTTGTATCACAATCAATAAATATTATATTTATTTAATTAATTTAATTTAAATTTAAATAATCAACTTTTTAACTTTTATTATTAAATTTCAAAATGAAAGATGATATTTCTAATTATTTTTTTAAAATTTTTAAATTAAAAAGACCAAACAAAATTTTATACTTTTTGCATAAATTTGTATTTTAATTTAACTTAAAATTTAGCCCCTGCTATTTTAAAATGCAATAGCAGAAATTAACTAGTCGCAACTCAAGAAATCAAGAATTGTTTCTACGTCTAGCATTTAGCTAGTGTTTATTTTAGGTAAAAACTAATTTATATTAAATTTTAAAATTAGGATAGTTTTTATTTTAGAATTATTATTTTAACTTTTCATTTTTCATTTTTGATAATTAAATTTATGAAAAAATATTTATATTAATAAACACTCAATGTTTAACAATATTATTGTATTCAAAAATTTGTAGAATTATTATTTAACTTAATTAATTATTTATTAGTCTACGGAATTTGACATGAATCTTTATATTAACTTCAGAGGAGATAAATGAAGACAAAGGCCAAGATTGTGTTGAATAAACGTTTATTAAAAGTTTGTTGTTAAAATAAAAAAATACTAAGTTGAAATGCCTCCGAATCACAGTCTTATTTATACCCAATAATTCAATCTTAATAAGGTATTAAAAATAAAGAAGTTAAATCTAATAATGAATCAAATCGGTTATAAAAATTTATTAACTCATTAAAATATAAAGGTAAAATCTAAATAAATTGCAAATATTATTAAGGTTAATTTAAATCGTTGTAATGATTATTTTCATGCCGTAACATATCTCTCTGCAATAAATTTTACTAGAAATTTTGAGTATAATCATTATAATTGATCAGAAATTTCATTTTTTTTCATTTAAATTTTTAATCCCAATCTTAAAATTATTGAGTGAAGTTAATTAATAATTCCTCAAAATCAAAAGAGACTTTTTTATTAAAATAATTATTTATTTTAATCTAACTCTCCCAAAATTTTTAAAATTAAATTTTAATTCATTGCATATTTAATTACAACTAAATTTTTTTTTTTGCTGAAAGGAAGCTACTATTGTCTGGCCCCTTAATCATTCTGCTGTAGCTTATAATTATTATTTTTATAATTCGAAAAGACAAATGCTAATTGATTTACTAGTTCGATTAATTTTATTTATTTATAATTTTCTATCTAGTAGTAGTAGTAGTAGTAGAATATACTGCGACCCTAACGGGTTATGCTTCTACGAAGCTATGGGAGTAAATTAGACTGTTTCTTCAGCCATTTGTCCAAGTTAATTTTGAAGTTATTAACTGATACAGAATTGATGATGTACTGAGGAAGACTATTACAAATATTAACTATTCGGTTTGTCAAGAAATGATATCGTTGCATACAATTATTCGCATCTTCTCTAACAATGCACTTGTTATGTCCTCTTAAGTTCTAACAGTGATTTCGAGAAAAATTAATACCATTTTCAAAATTGATTGTTTCATATCTGTAAATAATTTTAAACAGTTGGATTAAGTCGCCTCTCATCCGCCTTATTTTAAAATTAGTAAGGTTGAACATTTCCAGTCTTTTCGAGTAATCATATTTCCGAAGCGTTAAATTTATATCTAGGTATAAAGCCACATAAATACAATACTAATAAACAAGAATAGAAAAATATTCCTATAAAGTTAAAATTCAAATACTAGTCCACAAATAAAAGAATTTTTAATCTGTTTTTTTACATCGCCTAGAAGGTTTTAACTGAATAAATAAATTTATAAATAATTGCAGAACTCTAAGAAATAATAATTGTTCGTGGAATAGGCTATTTGATAAATGTGTCTTTCAGGAAGTTCTTTTTTCCAAACAATGACATTGTGAAATTTCTCACAAAAATTCCAATAAAAAAAGTAAAAAATCTTATTACTTTTGATCTAATAGTCAAAAATTTGTTCTGCAGATGTTACAAAGTGAAACAATTGTTGTTTTTATTGTAATTTTTTAAATTTTTCATATAACTCATGAAAAATAAACTCATGAAAAATTTCTAAAAATATAAATTCAAAAAAAAAAAAAATTCAAATTATACTTGTTTATTTCTATTTATTGAAAATTAACGATCAAATTTATTTAAAAAAAGCATTTAATCTTCCTAAAAAATTGGCAACAAATTAAAACAACAACAAAGAACTAAAAAAGTAACCAAATTTAAAAATTTTAGTTCAAAAATAAATATTCTTTTTAATTTTTTTTCTTGGTGTTAAAAATTTTTTTAATAGCTATCCCAACATTTTCTGAATCAGCTACATTTGAGCTATTAGTTGAGATATTTTTGTTTTCAACATTTTTAATCTTTTTCAAAGATAATTCAATTGTTCCGTCTTCAATTAATGATTTGTATGACTCTTTAAAAGATTTATTAGATTGACCTAAGTTGCTTTGATCGGTATTTTTCTTCTTTGATGTCTTGCTTGAGCTTGTATCATTCTTTTTCTCTCCAACCGATGTGGAAATTTTCAAATAATCTACAAGCTTAAGATATTTTGATTTGAATTTACTTTCATTAATTTTTTCATTTTGTTTGTTTGATAGCTCAATATCCGAATTAGAAACATAACAATTATATTTTTGACTATCACTCTCTAATTGATTCTTAGCTGAATTATCAAATTCAAGTTTATTCATTTTTAATTCTGGTGTCTGAGAAGAAACAACTGGCTGAGCTGCGAACATGTTGTTTATTTGGGATATGTTCTGGGGCTCAACTCTTTTGTGTCTCCGGTTAACCAAATGACGAGTTTTGTTTCCTGATTGATTTAAAATTGAGATATTTTTTACTCCTTCATAAATTACTTGTTCCAATTCAACTCTCATTTGTTTAACTTGGTCTATATAGGTAAAAATGTCGGGGAATCGATAAGCAAGCCACAAATACAGATCCAAAACGTCATATACTGTTTCTAAATGAGCTACTTCGTTTACGTTTTGCGGAATTTTGAAAGGCCATTCGATCATTTTTTTAAGAATTTCATCTGTTACCACTTCATTGTTGCTATAATATCTAACAAATTTTACAAAACAAGAGCACACAAATGTTTGCTTGCGGTTAATCGGACTAGTGGCAAAAGTATATTTTGATCTAAGATTTATTGGTATATGATCTATCATTTCAGCTAAATAAGCTATTTCGCCAAAATTACACAAAAAATACTGACCACTGTCAATTCGACAAATGCTCATGAAAATTTTTATCAAATCGCTTAGAGAATGATTTGGTAAATGATAAGCAAATAACTCAATTTGCTCTGCCGTTGGATGCAAGCCAGCACGCGTGGTTTTATCCAAAGGTTGGTTTAAAATGTCTTTCAAAATTGACAAATCTTGAGCTAAATAAAAATTTAATTAATTTTATTTAAATTTTACGTGTATAAAAATTAGTAAAAATTTGGGAAAAATCAATAAAAACAAAAAAAAATTTATTGAATACATTTTCACTTTAACAAAGAAAATCTATGTCATGAATACATTTAGAGTATTCTATTAAAAAGTTCCCTTTTGTATGAATTATCGAAATTCTTTTTTTTGAAAAAAAGTCTTTTGACTTGACTTGACTTTTGGTATCCAAGAAAAAATCAGATTGTTTTTAAAGTAATTTTATTTAATTTTTAAAAAAAAAATTTTAACTAAATTTTTAAAAGCTTAAAATTGCTATATAAAAGCGTTTTTGATTCTAAATTTTGAAATAAATGATTTTTTCTTGGATACCAAAAGTCAAGTCAAGTCAAAAGACTTTTTTTCAAAAAAAAAAATTTAAAGTCAAGTCAAAAGACTTGACTTGACTTTAACTTTATGACTTTTGAAAAACTCTGATTTTTATACAGTCTTATAGTCGAAATAAAGTAAAAAAAAATAGAGAAATAGAGTCAAATCAATCCAAAAATGCAAGAATTGAATATATTTTTTGGTGAAAATAAAAATCAATTTTCAAATAATTTATTTGATCCAGTATTAGAAAAAGATCTAAAGAAAAAAAAGAACTTGATTATAATACGGTTTAATTTACGTATTTTTTAACATTGACTAGATGCTGAATTCTATGATGCTGTAATATCGAAAAAGGCAAAGCGTTAAATGAAACTGACTACACATTTCAGAATTTTTCTTGTTTCTTATGGTATAGAAAAATAGCTACTCTAAACTAAAACGCTGAAACATTCAAAATTTGAATACTAGAAACTCTTACTTACTAAACTAATTAAAAATGATTCAGATTAAAAATTTATGCTTGAATTCCGTATTCTTGAGAAACTTTTGATCAATTCAGATTTTCTTAGAATAGATAATTTTTTGATCGAGTTGAAGTTGATGATCTATTCAAATAGCTTTAATTTAAAAAAAATTAATTTTTAAGTATCTTACATAAAAATGTTACATTAATTTTTTAAATAAAAATGTTGGATTTTGAATTGATAATCAACTTCAACCTGTCAATAAATCTCATATTTTTATAATATTATTAAGCATTTATAATAACCAAAAATTGCCGTGGGTATGACTTATACTTAAGACCAGAAATGTCTTGAAGGACAAAAATCAATAAAGAGTTCACTGAAATGGGAATGACATGGGATGAAGCAAAGATAAAGGAAAAAAATCGATTTGAGTGGAAATCAAAAGTAATGAACCATTTCTCCACAAGGAGCGTATAAGGAAGAAAAAAAAACAGTTTATATAAATTATATCTGTTATATTGCCTAATTTTTTGGTCGCAAAGAGCAACAGATTTTTGTTCTATTGCCTATTTTTATTTTTAAATCTAAATTTTATGTGTTTTAATTTTTAAGAAATAAGACATAAATTGAGATAAATTAGTATTAAAAATTTTGATTATTAAATTTTACTTGTAAATGTAGTTACTAATCCATCTTTGAATGCAGTATTGAAACGACCAGCTCTTCCGGCAATTTGTAGAGCTTGAGATGTGGTGATATTTTCAATTTCGGATGCATCTTTTCCATCAGCATCGTGTCTATTCTCTTTTTGTTGAACTTTTCTAAGCGAATAAAATATAACTCTTCTTATATTTAAGTTAAGTCCCATGCCAATCGCATCAGTAGCGACCAAAATTTTACACTTGTCATTTGGATCATTAAATCGGGCCGCTTGGGCTAGTTTGACACCTGGCGGCATCGATCCATAAATTACAGCTACTTCGTGACCTCGACTTTCTAAATTATTTAGCACATTGTAAATGTCATTTTTATTAAAACAAACAAAGCAATCGCCCGGCTCAACATTATCATATGACTGTAAAGCTCTATCCATAATTGTTAGAGAAGTGAGTCGCTCATATGTTTTTAATTCGAAATCATCTCCAGTTAAAAAACTTAGATCAGAAATTAAATCAGAAGCACTCAGATCTCCACACACATGAATTTCTTCAGCTTTAATTCCCAAAAGTGCTCTGGTCCAAGCCCAACCACGCTGTTGGTCTTTTATCATCTGAATTTCATCTATCACAGCGACCTCATAGTTTTTTTCCAAATTAACCATTTCAACAGTACAAGCCAAATGCTCAGACGGCTTATCTGATTCATCTCCAAATTTTCTCTCTTCACCAGTCACTAAATCACATTTATGACCAGAATTATTTGTTTTTATAAACACTTCATTAGCTAAAAGCTTCAAAGGTCCACAATAAATACCACTGGAGCTTTCTTGGAATCTTTTCAGAGCAGAATATGTTTTGCCACTGTTTGTTGGCCCAGCATGGTAGATTATCTTTCGCTTCATATCACGAGCATCGATGTACCAATAGCTCGGTTCGGTAAGGTCAGATATATGCTTCAAATCATCCATACAATGCAAATGAGGATATAACTGATGAGCATGTTGCAAAAAATATGGAAACAAATCTGTATGCTTAGCTGCATTTCGGATAATATCGCTTAGTTTAATGTGCAAATCGGCTGGTAAGGCTTTGGACTGCAAACAAAATCTGCGAAAACTCAACAAAACATCGCTAAACATTCGAGCTAAAAAATTTCTATTAAAAACTTTTTTTGAATAATTTTCTATGATTACAATTTAATCCAGATTCGTGAGCCAAAGATAAAACATTATCATCTTGTCTAAAGTTGACCAAAACTTTGTTTATTTCGGCTTGAAAATTAAAAATAAGATATAAATTAATTTATATAATTGATAATTAATTTTATAGCAAATTAACTAATTTACCCTATTTTGAAAGCAAACAAAAAAATATAATAAAAAAAGATAATATGCATTGATAAAAAAAAGTTATGCAAAAATAAAAAACTAATTTTTATTTTTTTTTTAAATTTTGATAAAAAAATGAACTATTGAAATTTATAAAGTTTGAGTTATTTTTTTAAGATAAAATATAAATTTCGTTGTTTTTAACGATATTAATAGAACAACACATTTTTAAAATATTCATCAATCTTTTACAAATCGTTATAAAAAATGATTTCGACCAATTCTTTTTGAAATTTAATTAACCTATAATATGGTATAAAATATTCTTTAATAATTAAAATTTTAATTTTTGTCTCTTCTTTTTTAAACACAGTTTAAACTTCTGTTTTTTTAAAAGTGATTGCTTTAAACCAAAAATTAGTAAGTAATAAGCATCTGAAAGCGTTGAGTGTCAAATTGTAGGTTTAATAAAACTCCCAATTAGTTAATGAATTACAAAAATGGATCTTATAATAATAATAATAATAATAGTTAATATTCTACGGTCAAGTTTAGTTTAACTAAACTGACAAAGCAGGAAGACTAATGTAATCCCGCTATAGTAGACAAAGTGATGTCAAAATCTTGTCATTTAATACAAAGTGTGAGATCATCTACGAGGTTCATGACCTCAAACCTTATAAAGAAAGCAAAGAAGAAACTTTCCAGGAAGAAACATCCATCTTTAGAGAGATTAGAATGTACCCTAAAAGAATAAATAGAAATTTCAATTCTCAGTTGACAAATCTAAGTTTTAGTTAAAATGAAACAAAAGATTGTTAAAAAATTATTGTTATTAGAACAGGATCGATACCAGAGAAAAAAAAACATTTTATTCTAAACTTTTGAAAGATCCCACCCTCCCAATGAGATATATATATATACTTTATGCTTTAGTTTATTAAATGAAGATAGCAGTTATTAATTAGTCTAGCTAAGCTATTCTATAATAATCTAAATCAATCTGTAGCAAACGATATTCAAAATTTAAAAATAAAATGAATATTACACTTTTCTAGTTTTCCACCAAGTTCGAGTCCAATATTTTCATCAATGTTAGTCAAAGGTTTAACTTCAAGAGCTTTGAAAATATCCTGGTTTGGTGGTTTGGTGTCTTGGCTTGATGAATTTTTTTTTTTGCTTTTATCATTTTTCAGAAATTTTTGTGACATATTTTTATTGTATTTCTTAGGAGGATCTCGGGCCAGATTTCTGTTTTGAGAATAATTATTTAATTCATTCGGACTCAAGAGTATTTTTTGTTTAGTAAAAAGTGAATACTGTATAAAATTTGATAATGGACGAGAATTTTTAATACCAACATTTAAATTGTGCAAGAAATATGAATTCTTAACCAATAATTGGTTACAACAACGGTTCATTCTAATTGAAAGAAAATCAATAAATTATTTATTAAGTTATTATGGTTTATAAAAGCTTTTTAAAATGCTTTAAAATTCAAAAAAGAAAATTAATTGTTAAAAAATTTATTTTGCTTTTAAGTTTTTAACTAAATTTCTCACTTTGTCCAAAATAATTTCGTTGGTGGATTCACAATTTTGATCTTCATAAGGAGCCCGAATTTGAACAGTATCTAATATATTAATTATTGGAAAATCTGATCCTTCGACAGGCTCTACTTTGACTGGAAGGCGATTTTTTTCAAACCATTCGATTAATTGTTCTCTACGCTTCTTAATCGATTCAAAATCATGTCCATGCTCATCCGTTTGATCATTGTCACTGAATAGAGTCTCCAATTGTTGCATTATTAACAGTTGTAAATTGGGATCAGCAGGAGAAGGCAGTATCTTTACATGTTTTACTTCTTCGCCCATTACCATCGTTACTTCATTGGGTTTATCTCCGTCAAAATTTACGAGTACATAGCTGTTATGAATTAATGTTTGGTTATGTCGATCTTAACCAGATATGAATTTAACTCACATGAAACTTTAGTCATGCCATGACTCTTACTTGTGTAAAGGACTATGTGAATTAAAATCAACTCTAGTTTTTTAAAATGGAAATATATTTACCTCTTTGAAATAGGATCAATTGTAAAAACCCAGCCAACTTGCTTATCTTTTCGAGACTTCAATTCAATTTCGACATATTTTTTCATGTATTGATATAAATTAGATAAGTCGTTCATTTCTAAAAGAATTTTGAATGAAAAAAACAATAAAAAAATTTTCATCAAATAAATATATTCTAAAAAGTTCTTTTTATTTTATTTATTTTTCTAGTCTAATTACTTTTTTGACCAAATATCCTAATAAAAAATTTATTTGCTGTATAATATAAGGAAAAATATACATTTAGAGCTATTTTTTTATCCTATGAAGAAAATCTTAATAATATTTTCTTTTTTAAAGCTTAAAAAAAAAATTTAGATTTTCGTTTAAAAACTTTACCAAAAATAAAAACATAATGAATTCGCGTAATATTGCAAAAAATGAGTCAATGAATTTTTTGGATCGTAGTTTGATGATTTATTTTTATGGGTTTTTTAAAAAGCTGAGCAAAAGTTGAATTCCAAAATAAAATTTGATTGAATAGGAATTTGAATGTTTTTAGCTTATTATTAGATAATTTAGCAAATATCTGATAATTTGAAATTATCTTATTTCAATTGATGTAGTTTTGTATGCAATTGGCTTCAAGTATTCAGAACAAAGTAAACAAAAAATTAAGAAAAAATTATTTTTAAAATTTAAAAATTTTGCAATATTAACCAAACTTTAAAAAATAAAATGTTATACCCGTCTATAAGATAATAGCTCACTATATTATGATTAAAATACAATTCATAGATAATTTTTGTTTGCTTTAGATCTAATCTTGGAAAATCATTATCTCTACTCTTGAGAGTGATCGATGATTTTTAAGATTTTATCGTTGAGAAAAACCTAGACATCGGCACGTATATTTAAATGAGCAATTTAGATAATCTAATAAGATACATTCATGAAGGTGAATTGCTATCAAAGGTAAATTTGGCAATATTTAAATCTGAAAATTATAAATTTTGACGGATATTTCGTTCTATTTATGTCTCCATGGTTATTCTTGTTCTTTGATAAATAAAACGAAAAATCAAAATAAAATTTTAATTTTTTTTTCTAAATTTGCTTTCTTCTAAGGAGTATGAGGCTAGAATGAGTGTTTTAATGTCAGGTATAAATTCGAATTTGGACCAAAATTTAAAAAAAAATAAAAAGAAAATTATGCAACAAAATTATACACAACAATCGATAAGAGGCCAAACAAAGGGCTTTATTAACGAAAAGTCAGCCACTTTTCTCACCGAAGAAATTTTGAACCTTAGCCTCGAACGGGCTAATAGCAAAATTTCAAGAAATTCAAGTAACTCTGAATCTTTGTCGGCTGATAAACGATCTAACAAAAACAAATCGAAACAAAAGCAGCAACAGACAAACAGAAAGCCGAATGAACCACAGAAAAAGTCCAAAAAAACCGATGAAATTAGTAAAAAGAGCAATTTAGAGGCAAAATGCAATACCACTACAACCTCCTCAAACGATTCGTTTCAGGACCAAAATAGTAATGTAAAAAAACCCGATATTCGCTCAAGATATTGGGCCTATTTGTTTGACAATCTAAAACGAGCTGTAGATGAAATTTATCAAACATGTGAACATGATGACAGTGTCAGTGAATGCAAGGTAAAACTAGGTCTGACCAATTTAAAATTTTTCACTCTTTTTTTTTTCAAGGAAGTAATTTTAATTCTGGAGAATTGTGTGAACGATTTTCGGTCTTTAATTTCTCAAATTCAAACAATTAGAGAGCATGAAAAATTTAAATATAAACAGAAACCAGTTGCTTGGGAAGTTAGGAAATCATCGCCTCGAAAATCTAATAATCTTGTGAACTATTCTAGCAGCCAATTCAGTGAAGCCAATGAGCCATTTAGAGTTGATATTAAAAAAGAAGCCAACAACCTCCAAGATCAATCAATTATCGGCTTTAGGGACTTTAATCCAAGTAAAAATTTTGTGGGCAAAAATTTTTCAAATGAATACAACGATGAAGATTCTTACTTTGACGAATTTGATCTTGATAATAATCAGAAATCTAGCAAGTAAATTTAAAAAAAAAAGTCTAATAAACAAAAGAAAAATTCATTTTAAATCGATAATTTCTTGCATTAATTTATTTCTTTAATTTTAGCTAAATCAAATATAAGCCAATTTAATTGTAAATTAGCCCAAGCAGAATTATTAAGATTTTTTTTTATTCAAAAAAGCTAAATGAATTTTTTTTAAAAATATTTTGGAAAAATTATTTACGCATATAAAAAAAATACTTCTACGACATAAAATTAAAAATACTGAAATTTTTGTAATTATTGTAAAAAAAAAGTTTTATTATTTTATTTTAAGAAAAATATACAATTTTACTGAATTATGCAATTTTTTTTCAGCACTAGTATGTCTGAGGAGTTTTTTTAAGCCACAATTTATAAATTTCAAATTTGAATATTATTTTAAAGAACTAAAATTTAAGAAATAAGTTTATGTTCCAAGATATCAAAAACTATCTTGGTTATTTAAAATAAAAAAAATTTTTTTTTTCTTTTATTTTTTGTCTTAGTTTGATATTTTTTACTCTTATGTCATCAAATGCCATTCAAAACATTTTTCTCCGAATTTTTTTAATGTATTTTTAATTCTTTTTTTTTAAAAGTGATCCAATCGATTTGCTTAACCATGAAACTTTTAGTGATTTACAATCAATAAGTAAAATTTTATTTTATTTTTTGATTAATTGAGTAAAAATAAAAGAAATGAAGCAAGAATCATCTGCAGAATTTCCATTAACACTTTAAGCATCAAACGAGGCAAATAACTATTATAAAATTTGAAATACATATTGTGATTACTTTGAATGCAACAAATTTTATTTAACATATTTAGATGTTGTAAATTGCTAAATTTCATTTTAATTAAAATGATATTTTGCAAATAAAAAAAAAAAATAATGCCAATTTTGTATAAATGAATAGAAATTTTTTGATTAAAATTTAATTATCCTTTCAAAAAATTTAATTCAAGTTATTTTTTAGATTTAAAAATAGGGTTTCGAAAAAATATTCCAGCTTAGCTGCTTAAAATGTTAAAATGAAAATTTTAAAAATTGATTCAATGATTCTCTGATGCTTTTTGTGACCATTAACTTAGTCTATTAATTTTCTTAAAATTTTATCCATAAAGACACCGATGATGTATCATTTAATACAGCATCACCATTTATGGCTCAAAATTTGTCAAATATGCCACCATCTAGCATCAATCAACTTTCAGTTCAGACTCATTATATCAATAATTTACTCAATCAACAGCCCTGGATGACTAATTTGAACCCTATCCACTTTTCACTAATGCAATGTCAGTCTTTGAACCAAAACCAGTTGATGAGCTACAGCAATATTTTTTCAAATCCCTCTGAGTTGTCTCCATTTAATAATAATTTAGCTAATCCGAGCCAAGTGATCAACAATGGTATCCTAAATGAGTCGTTTGAGAACGTTTCTTTGTACGATGACTCATTTAGAAACTGTTTTCCAAAAGATTCTAAACAAAATGATATGGATGATGAACAAGGCGCTGACGATGAAGAAGATGACGTTGATGAAGAAGAAGTTGACGACATGTTGGGATATGAGTTTTTAAAAAAGACAAATTTGTCTAAAAGAAATGCCAACCAACGTCATGACAATATTTTGAAATTTTATGAAGAAGAAGAAAAAACAATTGTAATGGAAATTAAACAAGACGAAAAACTACTCTCGTTTTTAAACGAAGAAGCCAAATTGACAAGACAGCTGTCTGTTGATCAGTTGATGCATTATAACCATCAATATGGAGATAAAGATAATATGGGCAATGATTACGAAAATGATGATATAGTGGTAAGCTTTGTTACTTATTTTATAAAAATTTTTTTGATTTTCTTTGCAAATTTTTATTTAATCAATGTGTAAATATCAAATTTTAAACAATCAATTTTTGATTATTATTAAAATAATTAAATTTAAAACGTAGGGTTTAAATTTTATTTAAATAATTTTTTTGTAAAAAGAAGTAAATTATTTTCAATTTAAAGCATAAAATTTTTAGAAATAAGTTCAATTAATCTAAAAATTTAATTAAACCTTTATATTATAAAAAATTTATTTAAATTTATAATCTAAGACTAGCAAATTTTCAACAGACTTGGAGAATAATGATACAGAAAGAAATACACCATTGATGGACTTTTGGAAAAAAGCAAACAAACAAAGTAAATTTTTATATTTTAATTTTTGTTAGCCAAAAATTACATTTTATTATTGAAAATTTATTAAAAATAGACTTATAATATTTTAATATAACTAATTTTGTAAATTCCCAACAAATTTAATAAAAAATAAACAAATTTATTTAACCAATAATAAATTTATTAAATCAAACAAAACATAATAAAAAAAAACAAAATATGTGTTTTCAGGAAAAAAAATAAACCGAATTTTTTTTGTTAAAATATAACAAAAAAATTAATTAATTAATAAAAAATGTAATTTTTATATTATCTTTTTTTTTTGTTTGTTGAAAAAAATATTAAATTTATTAGGTTTTCTACAAAATTTGTTGGGTAAAATATTGAGAGCCTTAAAAATATTATCAACATAAAATCTATGTGTAAACTTTAAGTTTTAAATTAATTATGAATCAGTTCAAAAATAATTTATTTAAAAACTAGTAATTAATAAAGTAAAATTAATGTAAATTTATTTAAGTAAATTAATTAAGTAAATTTATTTTAACAATATACTTTTTAAAATTTTTAACTCAAAGCAGAATTTAAATTTAACTATGTAAATGCAAAATGAATATTAATTTTCAAATAAAACGACTTTTTCATAGAAAAAAATTAATCTGGGCCTGGTGTTTTTAATTTTAAGAATACCTAAAAATTTGAAATATTTTTTCTAAACTTAAATTTAGAATGATTTTAATTTCATAAACTAAATCTATTTTTTACAAAAATTTAATTAGATGATGGAGAATATGAAACTGAACCAAATCGGATGCCAGGTCGAGCCATTCATGTTCATGAAAAGCTTCTTTCTATGTCTAGAAAGCAATCACCAAACGAAAGAAGGAGAAAACACGAAGAAAAACAGGCTAGAGCCCAGGAAAAACGTGAACAATTTTATCAAGAGCGATTGAATAAACTTAGAGAATTGACTAAGAAAATAGAAAAAGTGTCTGAATTGAAAAAAAAACTTCTAAGAACCAAAAAGGCAACATTATTGGCAAAGCTACAACGAGCTGAAGAAAAAAGACAGTATTTGCTAAATTTGAAAGCGACAAAAGCCGCTGCTGAGGAACAAAAAGCCCACGAAATAGCTTTCATCAACAATCTTGCTGCTCAGAACAGAAAAATATCAATTTTGGAGAAACATGAGCGACGAAACGAGGTAATTAAGCACAACATTGAAGAAGAACGTCTGCGCAAGCAGGAAGAACAAAAGGCTAAAGAACAAGCGGCTGAGTTAAGACGCAAAAAATTGGAAAATCAGCGAATGGCTAAAATTAAAGAAATAATGGAAAAGAGAAAGCAAAAACAATCGAAAATTGAGCAAACTCAACTTGAAAAAGAAAAAGAAAGAATTGAAACCGCTAGGGCCAAAGTTAAATCAAGAGAAATGAAATTAGCTAGAAAAGAAGCACAATTTCAAGCCAACAAACAACAAGTTAAAAAGAGACTCATGCAAAAGCAAGAAGAGTGGGGCAAACGTCACGAATTAAATTTAGAAGAGATTAGAAAAAAAGCTTTCGAAATGAGCATTATGCATTTTTCTGGCGAGGACAACTCGGGCGAAGCACCCACGCCACATCCCTATGAAAAAGCAAAATATTGCAAAGTATGCAATGTGGTGATTAATACTGAAGTTCAATTGAAATCTCATTTGCGTGGACTAAAGCATCAGCAAGTGATGAACGAGTCAAATCAGGGCAAAAATTTGACTCAATCTGAAATAGAAGAATATAATTTAAATTGTATTGTTGATGCCACAAAGGAAAACAATGACAAAGAATCGTTGGCTAACGAGGAGCGCAAGAAACAGCTGAAAAAAAAATTGAAAAAATTAAAAACCAAACTGTCATCCAAAGGACTTGAATATGAAAATAATAACCCGGATAATTTGACTGCGGCTGAAATTAGTTCATTAAAAGCTGTTAAAAATTCCAAGCTGCCGAAATTGGTTAAAGAAATGGAAAAGAATTCAAACAGTATTCAAATATTATGCAAACATAGCAGTGAATTAGTAAGGATAATACAAAAAAATTCTCTCGAAGCTACTCTATTTCGACAAGTGAATGGACCTTCAATTACAATCAAGCTTTTAGAACAAGTTTCTTTGCTCTCGGCTCAACAGCCTACTGCTGAAATAAACTCAAAATGCGCCAATAATTTGATAAGCATTTTGGTTTGTGTAACTAAAAATTGTCTTAACTCATCAATCGATTTCATTTTAAGCAATAAGCTAATGAGTCTTGTCGAAATTCTCAATGATCATTCGAATATAATGCTTTTGGACATAACTGGATTTGATTTTGGCTCAAGCTCTTCAAACAAAAACAAAATTTCCAACAATTGGTTGATTTGCTCCAGTTTTTTTGAGTTAATCGGCTCTATTTTCAGTAGTTTGAATTCTGAATTTAATCAAGCAAATACAGAATCTCAGTCCTGCAGCGATGCAAGTACTGTATCAACTGATGATGATAGTGGAAAAATTGACCAAGCTTTATTAATGCAGAGAGCTACTGATCTATCTGCTCTCATAATCAGTTACGGTCTCGTTGATACTTTAAGTGTTTTTTTTAGCAATATTCGAGGACCATTAGATAATGATCAACAGATGGCTGACATTTTGAAAAGTTGCCTTAAATTTTTAGTGGAAATAACTCATTTTTCAAATAAAAGGTATTTTATAGCTATTTTCTAGTTTAATTTTTTTGCTAATGTTTTTATTTTTAAAAAGAAAACTTTCTGATACTTTTTCGGACAAAAAGTCTGACGATACTACTGCAATAATAAGCACCCTAAAAGCAACTAATTTGGTCAATATTGTCTCAATGCTGTACGGAATGCTTCACAAAGACGCATCGACTCCAGTCAAATTAAACCAATTGAATAATCAAGATATGAAAAAATTGTCTAACAACACCTTTGGTCTTTGCTTGCTTAGTCTGAAGCTTTTAAATCAAATAATAGTTTTAGATTTAACACTTTTCCAAGTAAAACCAACAAATCAAAAGTTTTTATTTTAGTTAATTTTGTTTTGTAAAAGAATGTTTTGGGTGAAGATAGCTTATCGTTGCAGATCAGACACATTTCTTCTTATTTAATCTGGTACTTTAAAACCTTCAACTCCGAAGATTTGCTACATGAAGTCATTCTACTAATTGGATACTTCACTGCATTAAATACAGACAATCAAGTAAAATTATAAATCTTTAGAATTTTTTTTTAAATTAAATTAAAGCAAAAAATTGTTCTTGGCACCCCACCTACTATTCTTCAACAATTATGCAATTTATCATTCAATTACTTTTCTGATAAGCGATTGATATCAATACTTTTCCCAACGTTGATAAGTTGTTGCTTTAACAATGAAAAAAATAAAAGCGTTCTCACCAATGAACTGAGTGCCGACATGTTGGTTAATTTTATTCAAGAAAGAATTCACGAAAAAACAGCTAAGAAATTAGATGGTAATTTAAAGTTTTTTTTTTCATTTTGTGAACTCAAATTTATATGATTAATATAAATTTAGATAAATTTCATTTCAGCAAACGTTTTCCAACAAAACTGTGGCAAGAAGCAATAAATTATTTTACATTGTGATTTTTATAAAAGACGTATTGGTTTTTCTCTCTTTAATATTTTTAGAATTTATTTATTTCAATTTATGAGTCAATTAGGCCGAATAAAAATTGAAAAAAAATGTTTTTTGGCTTTATTTTATATTCTTAATAACTATTAACAAGTGCTTGATATCCATATCATACATTATCATTAAATTTTTTTTACTGATAATAGAAAAATTGCATGATTTAATAAGCATAAGAAAAAATAAACAACAGTAAACTTCTGTAAGATTCTTCATTTTATTTTATTATTAAATATTTTAAATAAATAAACAAATTTCCTATCATCAAATAAAATATTGTATAATTGTTACATTAAGGAAAGTGTTAGGTACGGTTAGTCGCGGTCGACCGTCAAAAAATCATTTGCCGTTATAAAGTACACAAAAATAAAATTAAAATTATTTCAAATATGAAAATTTGGCATATAAAAGAATTGAGTATAAGAAAAAACAATAAAATTTAGAAAAAAAATTTAACCCAGGGGCCATAAAGACGACCAACACCAAGTTTTGGAGGTCTAGTGGCCGCCACTGATGGTAGTCAACACTAATTTAAAATATTTTACTCAAAATTTAAATTAGCTTAAAAAATTTTATCTATTTTAAATTCTTTTTTGAGAAAATTAAATGCATTCTAAATTAGCACTAAACTAAGCTATACAAATAATTTATTCAATCGATCCGGATTGACAGTATGTTGTGGTATGACCGGGCTCTCTAAAAATGTGTTTCAAAAAAGAGGAATTTAGTGAGGTGGTGTTCGTGATTTACTGGGGATTTTGGAAATAATGAAGCTGACTAGAATTACAGTTTTTGGTATTCTTATGCTTTCTATTTTATTTTGGAAAAAAAACATATGAAATATAAATGTGACTTTTTCTTTTTCAGCACAGATAATTATTAATAAGTAATCAAAATCCTTAAAATCATACTTATGTTCGAAATTCACTATCAGAATTTTTTTACTTAAAATAATTGCATAAATTGCGAGATAAATAAAGTAGAAGGGTTAAATAATCTATTTAAAGTTGATTAAATAAGAGTAGATTATGAGAATTTACATGAAAAAAGCATAAGTTAGTAAAAAATCTTTAAAAAATCATTTAATCAAAGGATAATCTTATGATAATTTTCACTTTGAAGATGCTACAGTTTTCCACTATTTAGATACGCATTGGCATAGCAAGAAGTTAAATTATACACTAACAAATAACTAACAAATTAAGTCAATAATTTTGCCTTCCGTACAAGCGGACAGTAAACGGGCCAAAATTTTTAAATATCTAACAAAAAAGGACTTTTTCATTTAAACATTCAGGGCTTAGAATTTAATTTTAGCTTAAAAATCGCGCCACAATATAAAAAATTAAGATAAAATAAAAAAAATAATTTGTCTTTGATTGAAAAAAAAATAATAATTGAAATTAGAACCCAAATTTTTTGCTCAAATTAATGTAAGCTCTAATCAAGTTATTTAATAAATTATTGATGATAATTTTTTTAAATAAATTCTATATTTAAACTGTTATTTTAGGAGTCAAAAAGTAGCCTGCTAAAATAAACGAGCCAACAACCGCAATTAACCGCTCATCAATTGTAAAATCAAATCAAATTTTTTATAAATTATCGTAATTGTTAATTATTTAAATTCACTTCAGAGTTCACAAAAATTTATAAAAATTTAAAATTTATTTTTTTCTAATTTCGTTGCCCACATGTTGAACACTCATCACTTGGTGATCAAATAGTAGTTAAATTATTTATAAAGAATACGTGACTCTGTTATTAATTAGCACATCAAGAATATAGAAATGGAATTAAGATTCAGCATTTGAAACGAGATATGTATATGATATAAATAACCATTGAATAGTAAAAACTTGAAAAAGATTCTATTTAATTAAATATATACTATCAACAGAAATATACTTTCAAATATTTTTTATCTTTTAAAAAAATATTTTAAGAAATAACAATTAAACTATTTTACGCTTTTATGGAAACTTATGAAAACTGTGTGATTTTAAAATTCTCTGTATAAAGAATTTTTTTAAAATTTTTTCCGATTTGACCCTAACAAAAAAACATTAGATGCCCTAAAACATATCAACAAATAAATATGTTTATTCTACAAAAATTTTCAGAAGTTCAAAGCTAAATTTTTTTGGATGGCAATTTATAAAAAAATTTTAAATAATAAACTTTGATATAAAATTTTATTTTATTTTCTTATTACGATGAAAATTTAACTATTTTTCTCAAAAAAATTTTTATCTTGAATTTTTAAATTGGCTGCAAATGTTAAGTTTATAAAATTATTAAATTTAAAACAGTGTTAAAAAACTCATTTATATATTTTTTTTGAAATGATCTATCACATGAATTGTTTGATAAGTTTTAATAAAATATTTTTTACATTTTTAATTGATTAGAAATTCTCAGCATAAATGCATCGGTATTTAATGCTACTTGAACTTGCACTATTTTTACAAAGCTATGTCTATACAAACTTAAATTTTTGAAACAAAAATTTAGTTGAGTAGAATATTTAATTAAGTTTTTTTGAAAAGACACAAAATTTTACCTTTCATGAATGACTAAATTTGAGCAAAAAAATGGCAAAAAATTTAAATTTATTTTATTCTAATAAAACTTAAAAAATCATAATTAGATCAAAGTATTTCAAATACGTTCAAATAGAACAAATTTATAATTTTAAATTAAATTTTGTCAAATCAAAATAGCTCTATAATACTTACCTTTTATTTCAAATTAACTTGGATACGTAACTTAGATTGTTAAAAAGAAATTTTTATTTCCTAGATAGAAGATTTTGGCCTACTAAACAATTATTTTAGAGAATAAAAATGACCGGGAAAGAAGATTCTTTAGCCAAAAAAACCAGTGCTATAATTTTTGCTGTCAGTTTATATTGGTAAAACATTAATATTCGTTCATTTAAAATAAAATATATCTTTGAATATTCAAATCTAAATAGGATTGTATCCATTTCTATGGTATTTGTCAACAAATACCTTTTAAGTTCCTCTAATCTCCAAGTAAATCGGTTATATTTTTAAGTAATAATTCATTAAATTTTATTCTATTTGAAGTTTGATGCTCCACTATTTATTACTTGGTTTCAATGTGTTGTAACTGTTGGTTTGTGTTGGCTTCTCGCTCAATTAGCAAAATATCAACCTGGATTAATCAAATTTCCAGCATTTTCAATCGATCCAAAGATTGCTAGAGAAGTAAAAAATAAATTATTGGGATAATTTTTAAAATTTAAAAAAATAAGATAATGCCATTATCTTTTGTTTTTGTTGGCATGATTACATTCAATAATCTGTGTCTGAAGCATGTGTCTATTTCATTTTATATGGTGGTTCGATCACTCACTACAGTTTTCAATGTTGTAAGTGTTCTTTAGAACTTTTGAAAAAAAAACTGAAAAATCAAATGCTTTATTTTTACCTAAGGTTTTGACATTCATATTTTTTGGAGAAAAAACATCTCATAAAGCGTTGGGATGCTGTGGCATCATAATTACTGGATTTTTGCTGGGTATTGATCAAGAAAAAGGACTTGGAAGTCTTTCGCTTGCTGGCGTTTTTTTTGGGGTATCAGCTAGTTTATTTGTTGCATTGAATGCAATTTATACCAAAAAATCTCTTAATTTTGTGGAAAACAACATTTGGAAATTGACAATGTACAACAATGTTAATGCTTGCATAATATTCATTCCATTTATTTTATTATTTGGTGAACATAATGAGATATTTTCATTTCCTCTCTTGTTCGATTCATTTTTTTGGTTCACAATGGTCATCGGAGGTGTTCTAGGTTTTTCAATGGGATATGTCACATCGTTACAAATTCAGGCAACTTCTCCTTTGACACACAATGTGAGTGGAACGGCCAAAGCTTACGCACAGACATTACTAGGAGTATTTTATTTCAATGAGATCAAAACGTTTCTTTGGTGGGCCAGTAATGTATTTGTCTTGTTAGGAGCTGCCTTATATTCGCATGTTCGAAACCAAGAAATGAAAGCCAAGCATAGAGAATCTCTAGAGAATCCTCAAAAAGATTCAGGTATCAAAAACATTGAAAATGAAGAGCAAATTACAGATTCTTCTCAACTTAAAAATTAGAAAATTTTTTTAAAGATATTTTAGATTAATATCAAAGCATTTTAGATAAATACTACATCATTTTTACATTATTTTGAAAATTTTTAATTTTATTTTTCAAGGTCTTAATGTACGAAGTAATTGAGTAATAAACGAATATGCTTTTTTTTGCAGTTAAGTTTATATATTTTTTTAAAATCAAAAATAAATTATTTTAAAAATTTTTTCCTGACTTTTTTATTATCTTAGATGAATTTAAAAAATAGTTCTAAATAAATTCAAAAATATTGAATTAAATTTTTTGACATTAATTTCAGTAATTTTTAGTTTTAAGAAAATGATTGAATATTTGAATTGTTGAATATTTAATTAGAATTGAAATTCTAAAAATATTTAACCACTTTTTAACAAATAGGCTTGAAAAAGAAACTAAATTTAAAACGTTACTTTTTAATTATCGGTTTGTTTTTTATTTTTTTTGTTAATTTATTTTGAATAGTGAAATTAAACTATTAAGTTAATTTTTATATAATTTTTTTTTAAAATCTAAAATAAATATTTTATTCATAAAGAAATTGGTATTGATTAATTTCTTTGCGAATCAATCGTCTAATAACTCAAACGATATGTTTATATTGTGTTGGCGTATTTTTTTGACAAAGCTTTTAGAGTGTTCAAGCCGGTTTGGAAAGATTCCTTTTCCTAAAATTTAAATATTAGGTTCTGTTGACTTAGTTTTTGTTTAAAATAAATACTTGGGCAGGTCCGATAGATTTGTTCACTTGACCAAGAATGTAATTTATAGCTTGCTCTCTTTCTACACGCTTATAAACTCCTTGAACAGCAACTTGATAATCCAAGCGTCTTTTGACTTCTTGGTGAACTTGAGCCAAACGTTGTCTGAAAGAGGCTTCTAATTGTAAATCGACAGCTTCCTTTAGTTTTAATAAAATTTAGAAAGAGAATTTTTTTTTCAAGCACCAACTCTTTTGGCAGCATGAATTAGCTGATTGGCCTCAGGCAAAGTCTCAAGAGCTTGGTTAGCTTGGATTTTTTCATTGATTTCTTGGGTCTGATTTTCCAAATCAGCAACTTGGGCTTTGTTTGCCTTGTCGGCTTCACGATCTAAATACTCTCCGAGTTGTTTGCCGTACAACTTCGAAATGGCGATAACACTGGTCAAAAAGACTATCTGTTCGGCAGTGTCGGCCCAATAGACAAATATCTCTTTGGACAACATGGTGGCAACGGCACCCCAGAATAGAATGTACGGACCGCAGACTCCAGTTTTGTCATACATGGCTTTGAACCACTCATCAGGAACTAATCCGATTCTGACTTTGCCCGTTTGTTCAGGAACTCTCAAGGGTGGAAAATTGACAAAATCTCTTTCTGGTGCATCGTGTGGATAACGTCTTACATCACCAGTCGCAGCTGGTTGAGCTGCATTTGCATTTTTAGAGCTTGTAGCTACACATCTTTTAAACAACAAAAAATTCTCACCAATACAAATCACAATTTAAAATTTTTATTTGCTCAAAAATTAACAAAATTTTAAAAATTAAAAAAATGATAAAAAATGCAATTTTTTTATAAATTAGAATTATTTTTCCCTATTTATAACTTTGTGAATTAAATATTTCAAATAATCAATGTCAGAACTAGGCTTAAGTTTATCTAAAATGCTTATTGCATTTTGACAATATTTTCTAGCTAAAAATCTGGTCTCTTTAATACCATCGCTTTCTATGACTAAATTAAACGCTTTTAGCACATCGCCTTCGTTGCCAAAGCGTCTCATGATCATGGCATTAAGTTCGGGATATTTGGCTGATGCAAACAAAACGGGAGCAGTTGCTAAGCCTAGTCTAAGATCAGCACCAGTGCCAGGTTTTCCCAATTTGTCTGAATGAGACGTAAAATCAAGTACATCATCAATTAACTGAAATGCTACACCAATATTTTTACCACACTCGTAAGCCATTTGCACAAGTTGTTCATCATTTTTTTCAGTATTTTCTGAGCCTTTTTTTTCTATTAACAAAATAGCAACTGATTTGCAAGAATTAGCAATTAAACTGGCAGTTTTGCGGTATGTTTTTACGGAATAGTGTTCAAAGCGTTCATTGTCTTTTTCTTTGGTGCCAAATTGCATTAGTTCGCCTTTTACTAGATCTTCAAGAACAGTGGACAAGGTTTCAACTACTCTATTGCTGCCAAGTTCAGCCAAAGCTTTTGATGAAACGGCCAGGACGTAATCTCCGGCCAAAGTTGCTTTGTTAGGTCCCCATTTCAGGCTCACACTAGGCTTTCCTCTGCGCAAGTCACTTGCATCCACAATGTCATCGTGAATTAAACTGGCCACATGGATCATTTCAGCAATGAGTGCAATTTTTCTCTGTGAACCCATTAGAACACCCTCGGGTTCAATTTTTTGATTCGGGTTCAAGCTAAGCATATGATGAACATTGAGAACCCGTGCCATTGAGCAAATAATCAATGGTCGAATGGACTTTCCGCTTCCGTCAAAGTAGTATTCGCAAATATTTTTCAAATCCGGTTTCGAGGTAGTAAACATGTTATTAATATCTTGGTGCATATTTATCAAGTCATTTTGAACATACTGTAATGCTTTTTTATCATTCTGTTCTTGGCTAATGCCTGGCAAATTTGATGAACTTAAGTTAACCTTGACCAAATGCAAACCTGGCATTTTTTTATTATTTACCAAACTTGATAGAATTTCAAATATTAAAAATGTTTCAATTAATTTTAATTTTTCACTTTAAAATTAAATTTTAAGGATGCAAAATGAAAACGCTTGTGAAACAAATTTAAATTGAAATTTTACCAAGTTGGACAAGATTAAAGTCAATTAAAATAATAAGATTGCAGGATTTAAAATTTAATTTTTGAGCGAAAATAAAGATAGACTTTTTGAAATACCTGTATAGAATAGACTGTTGTTTGACAAAGCTACGGGCAACTCTGGATAGCATTTTTTGTTGTATTAGTTATTATCTAAATAAAAAGTAACGGTGATTTAGACAATTAAGGTATACATTTTTTAAACAAACGCTAAAATTCAGTTAGTTTTTTTTGCTTAAATTCTGCAGAAAGCATTTTTTCATCAAAGTAAGATTCAGCACTAGTTTTATTTGAAAATTACATAAATTGGTATAAGTTTTGAACGCAAGCGTTCTCATTTGCTTTTTATGTATTTGAATTTTTTTATAATAAAGCGTTTAAGGTTTACTTAATAATGTTTAAAGCTTTGCAATTTTATTTTTGCTTAATTTTAAAAAGTCTGATTTTTTTTTTTGCAAATCAAATTTTACATTTGAATAGCAAAAATTATCCCGAAATTTTTCATCACAAAATTTCTGATTCTTCTCTTCTTCTAAACTTTTACCTTTTTTTTGTTTAAGTTTGGCGAAAATTTTTCTACTCGTTTTATCATTGAAAATAATGAGCAAATTTTTTATTGAAATTTTTATTGAAAAAGTTAAAAAAAAAAGGTAAATAAAACTAAAAATTAAGCTTTATCAAAACTAAGCTTTTATCTATAATTTTTCTATTCAAATTTTTTTCAATTCCAAGTCACAATTCTGTTTTATTCGGGTTTAAAAGATTCTGCTTTATTCAAATATAGTACTACTTTAGTTTTTTCATTATCTGATAAAAATATTGAAAGCTTTATAATGCGATTTCTAATTTTTTAGACTTAATAAAACTAGTTTATAACAATCTAAACTCATTTTAATAATTATTTTTGCTTAAATTCTAAAATTAAATTTTTTATTTTAAAAAATATTTTAAAAAGTTTTAAATATTGATCAGAAAATCGGACAAGACTGAAATTTTACAAACTTATAAACATATTATCTTTCTATTATTTTATGTATAATTCTTAAGTAAGAATTTTTTTTTTAAAATTTGATGAGATAGTTCAAAAGTGAAGCAAACATGACTTTGTTTGTGTATGTTTATGATTATGTCATTCCTAAATAATTTAAAAGAATATGATTAAAATTTTAGCGTTTTAATCAAAAAAAATTTCAATTCATTCGAAAAATAAGATGATCATTAAAAGAGACATCCATGATGACTTGACTGGTTATTAATTATTTCAATCACCCTTGATAATTTAGAAAATTTGAATTTTATTTAAAGAATCTTTTTTTATATAAAAAGAAAATTATAAAAAAATACAAAAAATTTTAAATTATTTTGTATAATTTGTATAATTAGATTAACATAAAAACAATAACAATAAAACTAATAATAATAATAATTATAAGAAGAAGAAGTTGAGAAGTTGAGAAAAAAAACAAGGGAATAAAACTGTATACATTTTTTTTTAATTCTTTATTAAGACAATTTTAAGCATCTTATAGTTGAAATTAAATTAAGAATATATGTTGAACACGTTCTATTCATTTGAAATTATCAATAAATTTTAAATTTTTTAAATTATGCTAAAAAAACTGTGGTACTAGTATTTAAATTAGGATTAAAATGAGTCTTAACTTGGAATGTCAAGAATGGATAAACACCAACAAAAGCGCTCGTCTAATAAAAACACTAAAGAAGTCCAAGCAAATAACAAATAATGACTTAGCTAGTAGTGTGTATCTACTTCAAATAGCCCCTTCAAAATGCTCACAATCAAAATTAGCATGTCTAATGTCTAACCAGTTTGTCAATATATTTGATCAAAACAGTCTCAAATCAATCCTCAAATTCAAAGGTTTTGACAAATCCCCGACCACAACAATTACAGAAATTGGATTCTACAGCAAAAATGATGATTTGATATTTGGTTGTTCAGACAACGGAAACTTAAGATGCTGGGATTTAAGGCAAAATCTATCGGGAGAAAATCTTGATGAATGCATAAACTTCAAAACAGATGAAGAAAGAGAATTTCTTACAGCTGATATAAATAGAGAAGATAGTTATTTCATTGTTGGAACTAACAAAAATATAGATAATGCACTTGTTTATATTTTTGATATTCGAATGAATGGCAAATATCTACATAAGTTAACCGAATCTCATAGTAGTGATGTAACACAAGTAAAGTTCTATCCGAATACAGGGTCAAAATTTTGTTCTGGTTCGCTTGATGGTCTTGTCTGCTTATATGACTTAGAACAAGAACCAGAAAATACGCTAAAAATTCCTCTAGACAGAAATAATGATGAAGAAGATGAGACAGATTCCGATGAAGATCCTGATCTAATGGATCAAGTTTTAAACGCTGATTCTTCAATTCAAAAAATTGGTTTTCTATCTAGCAAATGTTTGGAAATCGATCAAATATATGCAATTACTTATACAAACGATTTAATTGTTTGGGATTTACAAAGTCATGATGTTGTTTACCAAGTAAAAAATTCGAATAAGAAAGAAGTTTTGGGTCAAAACGATAGTGAAGATCAAGAAGATGAATATTTTTTCGACTGTTTTTATATGAGACCTGATTTAATGGCCATTTGTAAGGGAAATAAAAGTGGAGGATTTAAATTGTTAAATGGAAATGATGTATTATGCGATAGCTTGTGTGATGTAAATGAAGCTTGTTCAAAAAGAATGCACCGAGATGTCATTAGAAGTTCATATTGGAATGGCCAGAATCTGTACACAGCAGGTGAAGACGGATTTTTGTTCAAATGGAAGTTAATAGATAAAAATACAAAATCAATTGATTTCGATGACAAGACAAAATCAAATAAAAGAGATTTAAATGAAGACATGGAATCAGATGATGAAGACAATCATTTTCGAGCTCAAAGCAAAAGACCAAATAAAAATAACAATAGAAAAAGATCTTTAAATTCAAGAAAAAAATAAAAATTTTAAAATAATTTTTTATTGTTTTCAATCTAGTAGTTAATCGTTATCTATTAAATGATGAATATTAAGTTAATTTTTTCAAATTTTATAAACCAAATTTCTTAAGTAGTTTAACAATACTTATATTATTTACAAATTATAGAATCTTGTTAGAGAGTTTGAAATAAAATAGCAACATTTATTTATTGAAGAAATTAATAATAATTAATAATAATTTTTCCCATGTTCCCCAACAGAATAAGATGCCTTTAATTTTTAGGTGATATAACTTGCGAGGGTTACGATCTTACACCATAGTATTTGCGTCGAAGTCAATTGTTAACAAGTCATAACCAATTACCTTTTTTAATTATGAAATAGGTCTAAACATATGCCAGGCAATTGGCAAGATATTTTCCACAAGCATAAATCAAATCTTCAACCTTGTAATTCCATGGCTAACATACTGCCTTTATGGGCTTTTTTTTTAACAAGTACCAGAAAATATTATTAAGTTTCATTATATAGAAATAAAGACATTGATAGATATCTAGGCAATTAATGCACAAATAAACAAAGGATTCTTTTGTTTATGTTTTTAACTATGGAGGCTTTGTTATTTTCTTTGATGCTTATCTTAAAATTTATTTTACTAAAACTGGAAGATTAGAAATGAGATGGTTTATTTTGATTTTGAAGATAACTGATTTTTTTAAAACTAATTAAAAGAAATGATAAATTAATGATGATTTTTCAAAACACCTAACTTTTTTTTAGGAATTGAATTTCGTATAGTTGATGGAAAAAATTCTAAAAATTAGCTAATAAATCAAATTAATTACTGGTAAAGTTGAGATATGAAATGAATTTAATAACTTTTTCCACTCAGCATTCAATCAAGCAACTTCTACTTAGTCAGTAAGTAATGCTAAGCAAATTTCCCCGAGCAAATCTAATCCATTCGATTATGAACAAACTATTAAAACAGAGAAAGTTTTGTCAAAATTAATATTTTCGAAAAGTGACAAGACTCTTGGAGTGGACACTTTGCCAAACGATCTCCTGAGAATGACTGTTCAGAGGTTCTTTTGGATCAATTGGCTCAAATATTTATGAAATTTTCGACTCAATCTGTTGAATGGAAAACTAAAAATGTCTCGCCAATCTTTTTTCTTTGAGTATAATTAATTACCGGCCTATTCCACTGACTTCAGCCACATGCAAAATAATTGAATCATTTATCAAGGACTGCATCTTGAAGCATCTAACTCAAAATAATCTTGTATTGATTCTCTGGTTTTTTTTTGCTTACTTTTAATATGAAAAAGAAGCAACCTAACCCATGTGATTTATTTAGACTTTTTTAGACTTAAAAATATTTGATAAAGTGTCACATTAACTTTTGCTAGTCAAACCAGAAGCAAACAGAATTTCATTTTCAATTTTTAAAAGAGATTTTTGTTTTCTAACAGACCGAAATCAGAATATTGCATGTTTGAGTAGAAGCCAGTCACAAGTGGCGTCCCACAAAGAGCTGTCTTTTCGTTATTTATATCAACGACCACCGGGAAATCTGTAGATCAACCAGTAAATTATTTGCTGTTAACACTAAGTTTATGAATCATATTGATTGCTAAGATAGTAAAAGAAACTTCTACTGGATCTCAAATAAGGATTGTCCGTTGAAAATTGGGATCCAATATAACAAAATATTCATTGGAGCTGTAAATAATAATTGTAATGGTAATGATTAAGACATCCCTGCAAAAACAGCTTTAGATCCAAAGTTGACTTGTTTTTTTTTAAGTCGACTCGTTGCGAAAAATTCCCAACATTACACTAGCGTGATCTTGTCATCATTTTTACAAATGATCTTGAATTCCATGAACAGTTGTAATGAGCAACATATAGATCAAATAATACACTCACTTATTTTTCTAATTAGCTGATTAATTTGGCTTATTAAATCTTTGGTTAGACAACATCCCGAATTTGAAGTAGGAGTCTGGAACTCTTAGTGAAAAAGAGATATTGATATGCTTGAAGGTGTTCAGCGAAAATTTTCCAAATTGATTCCAGATCTCAAATCAAAACAGTATGTTGAAAAGCGACAAGCACTTAAATGGTGTACACTTGCAAAGTGATGATCTCATGCAGCTAGACAAGATTCAACACGACCATAATCGAGTACAATTGTTTTTCGCTGCATTCGACAGCTTTTGAAACTTTTCTTTTATTATTTAATAAAACTGACTGACTCGTGGTCAAGCCACCGCTCAGCCAACATTTTAAATTGTCAACAATTAAAATTGTCTTTTCATGAGTAATAAACATAATTGTAGCTCTTTTAATTTAAATTTAAATTTTTTTTATAAATGAGAAATTTGATTACAATTTTTGGGAGATTTTTTTATTATTTTTTTATCTGAGTTTAAATTTCAAAAATATCAAAAATTAGAATGCCTAAGACTACGATATTAATATATTGGGCAAAAGTTATTTTATTTTAATTCTGAAAATTTTGAATTGGGTCCGAAGCCGAGCCGAAGCTGGGTTAGGAATTAGGATAAAGTGTTTTAATTTAGCAATTTGATTATTAAATATCCAACAGTACATAAAAGTATACTAAAAGTAAAAAATTATTAAAATTGAAAGAAATTTAGAAAAAAGAAAATTTATGTTGAAAAAAATTAATAGTTAGAGTACAATTGATTGATTTATTAGTCTAAATTAAATCTAAATTTATTTTCAAAAATCAACAATTTAAAATCTTAATCTTCCTAATAAATTAATGTCTATTTTTAATAAATTTAAACTTAAATTAATTTAAAATATGTTTTCGTTTAATTTAACTTTATTTTTTTTTAAATTAGAATTTTTTTGTTGAGTTTAAAAATTCGCTATTCTCAAATTTTTAATGTTTTTTTTTTAAAGTAATAATTAATGGTTATTTTGTTTAAGTCTAAATTTAGCGAATAATTCCAGTTAGAGCTGAAATTTATTTCTGGTGTTGATTGATTTTTGTGTAAATAATTTAGGCTTTGAAGGCAGCAAGGAAATCGACAACGACTTTCTTCAACTTGGCATCAGTGTCAGGGCTCAACTGGTTTTCGGCACGGATGGTGTTCAACAAGTCTTGTTGTGTTGATCTCAAATGCTTCAAAAATTCAGCTTCGAATTTGGTAATCTTGGCTGGCTCCAATTTGTCCAAATGGCCTCTTACACCAGCGTAGATAACGCATACTTGCTCCTCGATTGGTAGAGGGACTTTAAACAAATAAATAATAATTTTAATCTAAAATAAGACACTGAATTCTTACCATATTGGCCTTGTTTCAACAATTCAGTCAAACGGACACCTCTGCTCAACAATTGTTGAGTGGCAGCGTCCAAGTCAGAGCCGAATTGGGCAAAAGCAGCGACCTCACGATATTGGGCCAACTCCAATTTCATAGTACCGGCGACTTGCTTCATAGCCTTGGTCTGAGCAGCAGAACCGACTCTTGATACTGATAGACCGACGTTGATGGCTGGTCGAATACCTTTGTAGAACAATTCGGTTTCCAAGAAAATTTGACCATCAGTAATCGAAATTACGTTTGTTGGAATATAGGCTGATACATCACCAGCTTGGGTTTCGATTACTGGCAAAGCAGTCAATGAACCACCGCCGAATGACTCGTTCATTTTGGCAGCTCTTTCTAGCAATCTGCTGTGCAAGTAAAATACATCACCTGGATAGGCCTCACGACCCGGAGGTCTTCTCAACAACAAACTCATTTGACGGTAGGCAACAGCTTGTTTAGACAAATCATCAAAAATAATCAAGGCATGCTTGCCGTTATCTCTGAAATATTCGCCCATGGCAACACCAGAGTAAGGAGCCAAGTATTGCAATGGAGCAGCATCAGAAGCTGTGGCCGATACAATAATGGTGTATTTCATGGCATCTTGAAAAAAAATTTTAAAAAATATTCTCTTAATTGCTTATTTAGTTAATTTAAATTACCAGCGTTGGTCAATCTTTTTACCAATTGGGCAACTGTTGATCTCTTTTGACCTATAGCTACGTAAATACAGTACAATTTCTTTTTCTCATCATTGCCATCATTGAATCTCTTTTGGTTGATGATAGTATCAATGGCAACAGCTGTTTTACCAGTCTGTCTGTCACCAATGATAAGTTCTCTTTGGCCTCTACCAATTGGTACCAAACTGTCTACGGCCTTTATACCAGTTTGCATAGGTTCTCTGACTGAAACTCTTGGTATGATACCTGGAGCCTTGACACCAACACGAGCACGTTGAGAGGAGTTGATTGGTCCTTTGCCATCGATTGGGTTACCCAAAGCGTCGACGACACGGCCTAACAATTCTGAGCCGATTGGCACGTCGACAATCGATCCGGTTCTCTTGACAATATCGCCCTCTCTAATGAGCTTATCGTTACCGAAGACGACAACACCGACATTGTCCGGCTCCAAATTAAGAGCCATACCCTTCAAACCGCTGGAGAACTCAACCATCTCTTCGGCTTGGCAATTCTTTAAGCCGTAAACACGGGCAATACCGTCACCAATGGACAATACACGACCGGTCTCTTCTAAATCAATGTTGGTCTTGGTTCCGAGGATTTTTTCCTCTAAAACGCTGGCAATTTCTGGGGCTCCACCGGCCATTTGTGGGGTGCTGGTCGAAACGCCACGCTTGGCAATCAAGGAAGCAGCAATAGCGCCATTGTTTCTTGGCAAAATCTGCCCAAATTAAAAAAAGTTTATTAAGAAGATTTTAATCAACCAAATAGATAAAACCTTTGAGCTGTTTCGGGCCAAAGTTTTCAATAAACTAGTCGACAATTTCGAGCTTGACATGGCTGAATTAAATCAACACTTTTTATATCTAAATATTTAAAATAAAATATTATTAGATATTTAATAAAAGTATCGAAGTATCTTTTATAAAAAAAATAAAAATTATAGCGGTGTTTTAGCTTGCAATAGCTTGGTTTTTATTTTATATAACATTATAGAAGACTCTATAGCTAGGTTTAGCTTTTTTTTTCATTTATTTTTTGTTGTGTTCAGCGCTTGCTAAATTTTCAATTTTAAATTAATATAAGTATTGGAATATTTTAGCTGTGGCGTGCGTGAGTTTTATTCTACAAGATTATTTTAAGAGACGGTAAACTTGCATTCAAGTGAGTTTGTTGCAAAAGTATTTGAATTTTGGTTAGCGTTTTTATCATTTGGTACATACACTAATTTAAAATAAAATGCAAAATTTACTTTTCAATTTGCTTTAAAAAATTAAGATACTTTATTGAACATATATTTATTTGGCAATTTAGATGCTAGAGCTTTTGTTATCTTTGTTTTTTAATTTAAATTATTGATAATCAAGTTGAATTTTGGCCAGAGATTGATTGTAAACGCGCACACATTTTCACACACACACACACAAACACACATACTTACTTAGATATATGTATGTGAACACAGCGTCATAAAGGAATAAAGAAATTTTTTCAAAATTTCTAAAAGATTCTTAATCGAAACAATAAAATTTATTCTTTTTTTTAGAATGACTTAAATTTGATGGTTTAAAATATTTATACTTGAATTAAATATTTTTCACAACTAAATTTTTAATAATCAGATATGAATTTAAACCCCATAGACCAAGAATACAATAATTATTTTATCAAACTAAAAGTTGAATTAAAATATCAAACTCAGCTATTTTTGTTTATTTATTTATAACAGAAACTCAACAAGATAAATCAAGAAAATAAATTTATTTCTTTTATTAGACCTTTAAAAGTAAATTAAAAAAAGAAAAAATTAATTTTAATTTTCAAAAAAACTATTTAGATGTCAAAAATTAAATTTTTTATAGAATTATGTAAACATCTTCAGTGGTGTAGCCAAAGGTTTAATACTACCTGAAGTAGCGGAATAGGTGTAGTTAACTAACCCAATATTTCTAAAATCAAATGAAATTTTTTTTAAATTATAAAAATTATTATTATAAATGCCATTAAAAAAATTGTAAATTATTTAAAAACATTGGTCAAAGCATTCATTTAACTTTGCAAAAATATTCAAAATGAATGATTAAATCGGAAAAAATATCACCATTTGCCTTAATGTAGCTATGCTACTGTTAATTAGATTTTAACTCAAAAAAGTTAATGTTTTGTGAATGTGTATAATCGAATTAAAGCAAAACGCGATGAATTAATCTTAAATAGAATAAAATAGAAATTAATTTTTGATATAAAAATTTTCTGTTTAATTTAATTTAAATTAAATCAAATTTATTATTATTATTTTCATTTTAGTTTTAATTTAAGATGTCCTCAAATATGCTTGATTCAGTTTTTATTTCCTCATAACAAATATTCACTAATTAGTTCTTATCACGATCTTAACATTTAACCATAGTCTTCTTTAGAAAAATAGACTCATTGACCAACATTTTTTTTTTGATCTTTACTAGTAATTTTTTATATTTTTCATATTGTTCATTTTGGTTCCCAATTATAGTTTTGCTTTTGAATATTCAAGATTTTTTTATTATTGATACTGATATTTATACATACAAATTACAATTTCATTGTAATTTGAAGCTTAGAAAATGGTTTAGTCAAAGCAAGATTAGACTTAAATTCACTAAATCTTAATTAAAATATTCCAATTAAAGAAATATAATTTAATGTAATTTTTCCTTATAAAAACGTATAATTTAATCTTAAAACAAATGTAGATGAATATTTTGTTGAACATAATTGTTGTTACACGAATTCAAGCTAACCTGGTTACAGCATATATTTTTTGAAAATTTAGTGTATATAAACATATTTTTGAATCTTTTTTTTTAAATTTTCGCTTTCGTTCAATTTTTTATTATTTTATATTTAACGACTTAAAAAATGAGGCTTAAAAATTTATTACTATGGAAACAAAATTATTAAATAAATCATAAAAAAAAATTAAACTTTTTATTATTTTGAAAGGATTTTAAATAATTGGAAAGGATTATTCTAACTTGCTTAAATTTTTTAATCGATTAAATAGATATTAAAATTTTAAAATTCAGGATGCCTTCTAATCAAAACCTGCAAGAAGAAAGCATTTACAATTTGATTCCACAGGAGAAAGTGATTCCGCCAAAGCCACCTAGGTTGACTATTAAATTTTTGATATATATTGCATGCATTAATGATTAAAGCTGGTTATTTTGAAGGTATGAGTCCAAATTCAAAGAAACAGCCAAGGAAGAAATTAAAAAAGTAAAACAAGATCACAGAACAATGGGCTACGCTAAAGAACCAGTTCAAAAACCTACTGAGTATCTAAAGTCTCATGAAAAAGAGCCGAAACTTCCGGAACCACAAAAAACTGGTCGAATCAATCAACCAGCAAAGCCAAGTGTACCACATCCAGTTAAGGACAGACCTCTTTTAGGAGTTAAAACGAATAAAAATTTTATTTCTCAAAATGCCGTGGACACTATTATGGCTGTCCCTAGAAAACCGGAAAAAAACTTTGTTGATACACGAAAAGGAGACAAATTTAAGCTTGAACCTAGTGGTCTCGAGCCCGTATATGTTAAAAAAAAAGTAATGACTCGTTTTAAAATTTTATTCTAAACCTAAAGACATATAAATCTCAAAATTTAGACTTTTGGTACAGTCCCGACTTATTTGATTGAGCGTAATGAAGAAAGAGCGAAATTTAAAGCAGAATATGAAGCCTATATGCAAGAGTATTTCAAGAAAGGAGCCATGCGAACTATGTCTGATGGAGAGAGAGATGCTATCCTACAAGGCTTGAAACAAAATTGGGATGACCTGCATCATGCATATCAGTCATTGAGTGTCTCAATTGATACTTTACCAAAGAAAATGAAAAAAGAAAAACTTGAAAGTGAAATGAAAGCCTTGGAAAAAGATATTGATTTGCTACAAAGACATCAATTAATTTACATTGCTGATTAAACTATCAGATAGTTTCACCATGAAAAGTCTGTTGAAAAATAATCAGTTCTTTAAACTTTTTTTTTTAATATTTTCATTCAAATAAATTAATATATATAAATATGATCTAATTTTTTTTTAATTTTCGATATATATTTGCAGTACTAAAATAGCATATTCAGGTTACAGCTTTCAGTAATTAATATTTAATCTAAATCGAAAAAAATTATTATGATTTTAAATAAACTTTGGGTTTATTTATTAATCAATTTAGAAGATGAAATTATTGAAGCAAACATTTATTGTTATTTTTTTATCAAAATTTAAATTCGTTTTTAAAAGTTATAATTTTATTAAAAAAAATTATAACATTTAATATTTATTATCATAATCTTCTCCTTTAACTGGCAAAGGTTTATTGTATGTTTTATCAATTAAGTATTCAAAATTAAAAGATTTAATCTCTCCTAATATGATATTGATTATATTAGAAAAATAAATAAAATTTTTCAAAGTCTTATTTTTTTTTAAATGTTTAAAGCCTTTTTTATTAAAATTACAAATTTTTTTCATTCTAAAATTTATGAGTTAATTTAAGGTTTGATAGCAACCAAGCATTTAATTTTGTCAAGATCAAAAATATTGCATTTTAGTACAAAAATAATTATTAGAAAATAACATAATAGAAAGCCACTAATTTAACTAGTGTGAAATAGGAAATTTATTGATGAAATGAACTTTAACTGATCATTAGAGACTTAATGATAAAAGCGGAAAACGAAAAAAGTTCACACTTTGTCTGGCGTTTGAGGTATTCTAAAGAATTGAGAACTATTAGTTAAAAATTGATATAAATAATTTAACTTTTAATTCAATTTATTTAATAGTCTCATTATCATGCCTCTTAAAATCGTTAGAGTTAATGTTCAAATAAATCAACAAGTAAAATAAAAAACCACAAATGAAATATAAATCTTTATGAACCTAAGCTTTTTTTAAACATTACAATTATTTTTTATTTTTAATAAAATAAAATATTTATACTGATAAGACATTTTTCAGTTAATTAAAATTATATTATAGCTTTTTCTTTTTTTATTTTATTATTTTTGATATTTATTTCTATCACTAATGAAATATACAAACACAAAATAAAATTTTTAATTAATCAGATATGTTTATTTTTAAATTAATAGTAAAATAGATTTTACTAAAAATGCAAGTTTAAACTAATAATTATCAATTTATTTTTCATATATGTTCAATTTTCTATTTAAAATATTTACACTTTGAGCTTTTACACAAAATTTTGAATTTTCAAAAAAAAATTTTTGATTATATATATATTTAACTTTACTTTAATATTGAAGAATTAAAAACTAAAATGTTTTTTTTTGTAAACGATTTGCTTTGTTGTTGATTATTAAAAGAATATCTAAATTTTATTTAAAAGAAAAATTTTTTGAAGGCCTCAGTTATGAATTTAAAACCAAGGACATAGACTTAATTTGTCTTTTTGATTCAAAAATATCAAGACAACTGTCATGAATGTTAAAAAAAAAGTATAATAAACTCAAGAGTATTTTTTATGCGGTTGAACTTAATTAAAAAAGAACAATAGAATTTTTGAAAATTTAACTTTTATTTTATTAAAATAAATGAAAAATTTTCAATTATTTTTTTATTCTCTCAATTCTTTGACACGTCTGATGGTCGATCTAACGGTTTGAGCAGCAGTAGTACTTTTAAAAATTAATAATTAATTTGTTAAATTTTAATCTGGGATTAAATAAAAGTTTGCCTACCTGAAGACATAAGCACCACCAGCAGCAGTGATTTTGCATTTCTTGCAGCTCCAAATACCGACAGAACTACGTCTCATTTGATCCTAAATTAATTTCTTAGATCCAAATAAAAATATCTAAAGATTTAGAATTACTTTGCCGCAGAAAGTGCATCTGTATTTGGCGTGTTGGGTAACTTCCATTTTTTTGATCATTTTACGCAAAGATGAACCATATCTGGTACCGTATTTACCAACAATTCCGACTTTCTTGGTTCGTTTGGCCTGAAATAAGAAAATATTTCTTTAACGATCTATTGATTGATAGTGATTCTTGCCATTCTAATCAATCATTTGGGCAAGATTAAATTGGATCAAAACCTACCATTTTTATTCAAATTTCTCTCGTTCGAGTTCTTCTCAATTATAATTCACTATTTTCAAAATAGTTTATTTGTACCTTGCCACTAGTTTCAGATGCAGTTTAAATATGTTAAAGAAAAAATAAATGCATATGTATATTTGCTAAAATTTGCATCTGAAATTTGAAAAAAACACACTTGCAAGACCAAACAAGATGCTAGAAAAAGACAAACTAAAAAAATCTCTAAATCCAAAAATAAAAAATGAATACTAAATTAAGTGTTTATTTTTAAATTTTATCATTACAAAATACAAAATGAAAATTTTAATCAATTATTAGCTAAATTTGACCAAAGTTTGATCGATTTTGAATGGAATTTCAAAATTTAGTTGACATTAGCTATGAGGATAATTTTGTTAATAATATTTCATTTATGCTTTTTCTAATTTGACATGTAGATTACTTATGCTAAATTAAAAAATTAAAATAATTTTTTTATTAAAAAAAAAGGAAAAAAGTTGATCTATCAGTTAAAAGATGAACGTTATCAATGCAGTTCGATTCTATGTAAAAAAATTTACTGAAGAGAGTGGAGCCGGAATGAAAATTTTGCTCCTTGATAATGAAACGGTTAGTCAATTTTTTTTGATTATTTTTCTAGCTCAATTTTTTTATAAGCTTCTAAAGTTTGTTCTAAAATCAAATCTTTTACTTAGACCATTTGGACTGTTTTTCTATTTTTTAGAAATTATTTTATTATTTTATTAAAATTTGATTGTATTCAAAAGCATACAACGAAATTCATTAACTTTGTTGTTTAAAATTATTTTAAAAAAATATTAAAAAATTTTCTAATTAAGAAAAATTAATTTGATATCTTGTTTTCTAAATATTCATTTTATTACTATTTAAACCTAATTTAATTATTATAAATTAAAGCTGTCAAATAGAAAATAATATTTTTTAAAGTGCTAATTAATGTTATTTTTAAATTGAAAAAAAAAAGTTCAAATTTAATTATTTTTACATTTAAATATTATTCGATTATTATTATTAATTTAAGAAAAAAATTTTTAAATAATAAAAATTTTATCTTTTAAAATTTTTATCTTTTAAAATTTTTTATATTTTAAAGTTTTTTTACGATTGTATTGATAAAGTACTTATTTATTCGATATCACAGCGTCATAAATCGAACACACGACTTTGCTTCTAAGACATGAAGCCTTGAGTCTGCATTTTAATTTACCTAAATTAGAAAAATTTTTAAATTTTTTGGGAAGAAGCCTAAAAACTAAATGCTTCATTAAAACTAAAAATTTGATTTTAATGCAGTTCCAAGATTTAAAACATGTCTTTTGAGAATTAACGCATGTTCAAGATTTGAGTTACAATATCGAACAAAGAAATACGGTATCAATACAATTTAATTTGGTATTTTTGAAATTAAAATTGAAAGTTGAAAGAATAAAAAAAAAAGGCTAAAAATTTTACTATTATAAAAAACATTTTTTTAATTAATTATAATCGAATGAATAATAATATAATAATAAATCATATTAATCTAATTAATCAAGAATTTTTAGCAAAAAAATTATTTATTGATTTAATAGAATTAATTTTTGAAGAAAAGTATAGTAAGTGTGGCATTTAGTCAATCTGAAATAGCTAATAAAGAAGTATATTTATTTGATCTGTTGGAAAACCAAAATAGAGACCACATGAAACATCTAAAATGCATTTGCTTTTTGCGACCAACGAAGCAAAATATAGTTAATTTGAGTAGAGAACTAAAAAATCCAAAATATGGCCAATACTACATATGTAATTAATTTTAAGAATAAAAATAAGCTTTTATGAAAAATTATTCTGAAGATTTTTCGAATACAATAGAAAAAATTGATGTTAAATCTTTGGCCGAAAGTGATGAACAAGAAGTTGTAAGAGAAGTCCAAGAATATTTTGCAGACTATGTCGCTTTAGGATACCATGTTTTTTCAATGAATATTCCTAAATGCGGAGAAGTAAATATATTAATTTTTTATCTTCAAAATTATAAAACCTAAAAAAAAAAGTTTAATAAATGGACCGAAGCAAATTTGAAAAGAACAGCCCAGGGTTTAATTTCAGTGCTTCTTTCTCTTAAAAAATCACCAGTAATACGCTATCAGGCTTCTTTTGAAATGTGTAGAAAACTTGCAGAATTAGTCAGAGTAAATTTATTGAGAAATATTACTTTTTTTATAAAATTATTTTTTAAAAATTACAATAAAGAACATAATATCAAGAGACTCTAATTTATTCGATTTTCGTCAAACTGATCCAGCACCAGTTTTGTTGATTTTAGACAGACGTGAAGATCCAGTAACTCCACTTCTCAATCAGGTTTTGTTTGAAAATTTTTTTTTTCAATTAAGTATAAATCTAAATATTCAAATATTTAGTGGACTTATCAAGCAATGGTTCATGAACAATTCGGAATTCGAAATAATCTAGTAAATCTGAAGGAAGTTCCAGGAATAAGCAAAGAACTTGAAGAAATTATTTTATCGGCAGAGTATGACGATTTTTACGAAAAAGTAAATCGATTAAAATATTCAAACAAAAGGCCTTTTAATAATATTTATTTATTAGAGCATGTTTTTGAATTATGGTGAAATTTGTATCAAGATTAAAGAATTGATGGAAGATTTTCAAAAAAAATCACAAAGTAATACAAAAGTTGAGACGATTGCTGACATGAAAGTAACTCCAAAAAAAATTTATAAATTCTTTTTTTTTTTATTTATTCATTAAAGGCTTTTGTAGAAAATTATCCCCAATTTAAAAAAATGTCGGGTACTGTAGCCAAGCATGTTACCTTAGTGAGTGAATTATCTAGAATTGTATCAGAATATAATTTATTAGAAGTTTCTGAAACTGAACAACAATTGGCCTGTCAAGAAGACCATTCTGATTCACTTCAGGTAATTTTAATTTTTTTTTAAATTTTTTTTTAAATCAATTTAATTTATTTAAGAAAATTAAAAACTTGATAAAAAATCCTCGTGTTAGAACTCAAGACATTCTAAGATCTGTATGTCTATATGCACTCAGATATGAAAAATCAAATAGTAGCGGACTAAACAGCTTGAAGAATGAATTGCATGAACGAGGTGGATTCACCAGTGAGCATAAGGATTTTTTGAATAAAATATGCTCTTATGGTGGAGTCAATTACCGAGAAACTGATTTGTTTTTAAACCAAAATGCCATGGCTTTTACAAAACGAATTCTAAAAGGATTCAAAGTAAGACTTCAATATTTTAATCTAAGATGACTCAATAAATTTTTTTAACTAGGGCGTCGATAACATCTATACTCAACACTCACCACTAGTAAAAGATTTAGTAGAACAATTGATTAAAGGAAAATTGAAAGAAACAAGCTATCCATTTTTAGGAAACACTGTCAGAGACAAGTAGGCTATCACTTTTTTTTGAAGCAAAAATTAAAAAATATTTTTAGACCTCAAGAAATAATAGTTTTTGTGATAGGAGGAATTACATTTGAGGAAACACTAGCTATTCATAATATTAACAAGGCTTATGCTGGAAACATTAAGATTACAATTGGAGGAACTTATCTGCACAGTTTTAAAACGTTTATTGATGAAGTTAATTCCTTAGTGAGTGATTATAGAGATAGAACAAGACCGAATGTTCGTAATTTGTAACAATAGCATGAACTAAAGATTAAGAATTTATTTTTTTTATTTTATATGTGTACAAGTAATTGAGAAAGTTTTTTAAACGAGAAAATTTTTTTTTAGACTTAAATTAAAATTTTAATAAAAATAATTAAAGTAATAACATTATTTCTTTGATGATTTTTTTAAACTATTAAAGTTAAAGATAATTTATTTATTTTATTATTTGGCTTATTCAAAATATATTGTGTTTTTTAAACTTTTTTTAATTTATCAATAAAAAAAAAGCAAAAGTTAATTAAACTTAAAAATATAATCCCTTATGATTCCTCTCTTGTACCATTCACAACTTTTTTAGTCAAAAAACTCACGAAACTCAACTGCAAATCTGTCAATTTGGTCAAACCTAGCTTTAGATTGAGCATAAAAGGATATTCTTGAAAATAACTATTGATTGGCTTTGTTAATCAAATTAATTTGATAATATGATGTGTTTCAAGGGTCAATTGATAATTGGCGAGTTCTAAAATAGGAGTAAGCAGAAGATCGATGGTTCAAAACTCATTGAGAGTGGAAATATCTTCAAAAAATATCTGCAATACGGGGCGCATGTTTAAACCCCTTTCATAAACAGAATAAATGGGGGACCGGTTTCGACTGGGTAAAATTTGCAGTGTAAATGATCAACTCGATGCAGTAGCCTCTGTGTCAGATCGGAGCTGTTGCTTAAAAAGGTACTTGAAAAGAAGATTATTCACTAGGATAGAATAGGGCCAAAAAAAAAAGGAGTTGCAGTAGCCGTACACAGAGCATTCTGATCGAGAATGACTGGTCTATCTGGACCTTCCTTTTTTTCTGTGAAAACTCGTTTCACCAATATTACATTTTTTAAACAAGTCTTGTACTCTTTATTTTAAGCACATTTTCATCTTTTACTTGACATATTTCACGAGTTTTTGCTGCTGCTAATAGGCCTTTTTTGACATATCATTTTTAAGATAATTCAACTCTGACTATTTTAACAAATGTAATGCTACTTAAAGATTTAGAATTATAAAGAATCTAAAATCAAAAATACCTTAAAAGACACCTGTATCTTAACTTAAAACCTTTAATAGCAAACACATAGAAACCATGTGGGCCAAAATAGTTAACTTGATAAAACTCTTACACGAGAAATTCGAATGTACTGTGAATACTGGAAAAAGGGCAATCTGAGAGTTTCAAAGTGTGTACAGGAGTCCGGTAAGGGCACGTTCTATGACACTATTCCTAATAGTGTCATAGATTATGTAATGAAGAAAAAAATTGTCAGTGCGAGGAATATACAATGGGGATTAACAGCAAAGCTTGAAGACTTAGACACAAAATTAGGAGAACAATGCTAAACCAACTGGACTCGAAATGAAAATGGCAAAAACGAAAGTTATGTGCACAAACACTAAATTGAATACCGCGATCACCATCAATGATTCACAAGTCGAGTTTGTAAATGAATTTACATACTTAGGAAGCACCATCAGTACAGCAATGGAAGCACATAGAAACATTAAGAAAAGTCTTGCTAAAGCAAAAAGTACCTTTTCTAGACTCCGACCAGCATGGAAATCAACCAGCTATAGCAAAGAAACAAAACTCAAACTGTACAATTTTGTAGTAAAAGCAACTCTGATGTACGGAAGTGGATGTTGGGGGATGTGTGAATCTGAACACCTTCCACATTGGAAGCCTGGAGAAGATTCTGGTGATACACTGACCTGAGAAATTGTCGAATGCTGTCCTATACAAATGAGCAAATTCGGAGTCATAAAGTTAATACATTAAGAACGGGATGGATGGCTAATAATTACGTAACAAATGCTTTTTGAGATTTTACTCAAATTGCTCTATATTGTACTACTAATTGTGCTCCTATTTTTTTTTATAATTTTTGCTTTTGATTTTAACATTGCATTCTAAATTTTTTGATGGACTTAAAATTTAAAAAAAAAAACCAAAACCATGATTTAAAGTCTAGTAACTTAAAAAATGATAAGATGAGTTTGATGATCTTAAAATGTGGTTTGAATTGCGAATATTTACTCATTGAAATAGTAGACGAAGATGTGAAGAAATTTTTACAAATAAATAGCCATAAATTTATTAAATAGAGAAATATTAGACATAAATTTAACCAAGTATTTATTAAATTTAACCCGATAAAAAAAAGCAAAACATTTACACAAAATTTAAATTTAACTTATCTAAAAACTACATTGTGGAAAATAATAATAAAACATAAAATATTAAGTGAAAAAAAATATAAATTAGAAAAAAATATATTTATTTTTTATTTCTCTTATTGTTCAATCTTTTTACGAATGCTTTTCCTTCCTAAAACAAATAAATTCTTTAAAATTCAATATGAAAATTTTATATTAATCACTTTTGCTGTATTTTCCATAGTTTTTGTTTTTCTTAGCTTTGTATTTGGTGTTTGGCGTTCTGAAACTTTTTGAACTTTAGCTTTAGCTGATCTTGTTCTCAATGACTTGCTCTCTAGCAGTTCAGTTGCTTCCTGTCAAAAGAAAAATTTTGAATTTAAAAATTTTCTAACGACTTATCAACCTTTGTTGTTTGAGCTATAGTTGATTTTCGCTTTGGCTTAGATTTAGCAGGACTACTAATTAGATTTTTTATTTCTTTTGTTTGTCTTCTAGTTTTAGCATCCGAATCAATCTCAGTATTTTTAAGCAATGTTTCACTTTCCTTTTAATCAATTTAAAAGTTAAAATTAAAATTAAAATCTTGAATACTTTAGCTGTAGCAAGCATGGTTCTGTTCTTAGAAATTTTAGGTTTTTTACTCTCAACCAGTTCTTTTATTTCTTTAGCTTGTCTTCTGGTTTTAGCATCAATATCAATTTTTGTGTCTTTCAGAACCTCTTTACTCTCTTTGGTTGTGGCCATCATGGTTTTGTTTTTTGTTACTCTAGCCTTTTTTTTAGGTGATTCATATTCTTCCTCTTCTTGTTCATCATCAGTTTTTTCTCCTTCAGTCTCTTCAGTTTTTTCCTCAACATTAGAAGAAGCATCTTCTTTCTCAATAGAAGTGTCAGCATCGTTCTCGTCATTTTGATCGATTTTGTCCATTGTTTCTTCACTTTCTTTCTCAGCTGGACCTTTTTCTTTTTCTTCTTTTTTACTTTCTGAAGAAGCAGTTTCGCTTTTATCATTTTTCTCTTCTATATCTTTAACTTCTTCGCTTGTAGTAGCAGTTTCTTCGGCTGGTTTTTCTTCTTTGTCTGAATCCAATGAATTTACTTTTTCGTATTTTTCTTCTCCCCATGAACGCTTAAGAAAGTCTTTGCCTTCCTTTTAAAACCAATTTATTTAAACCAAAATAGAAAATTTAAATTATTTCTTACCTCGGCAGTTTTTTTCATCGTATTTGCTTTTTTTATTTTAGGACTTTTTCGCGCCATTATCTAAATTAGAGTAAGACGTTTAGTTTGGAAAAAAAATTCGATTTTATTCTTATGTTTTCTTTTTGGTTGCTTATTTGATAGTAATGCCTTTAATTTAGCATAATTTTTAACTATAATTTTAAAAAATTCCATAGAAGCTTATTATTATTATTAAATACCTTTCGTTCATAATTTCAGTTAAGCAAAAAAAAATCGACAAATCACATATATTTAGAAAAAAAATTTTAATAATAAATATCTTTACTAGTTTAATTTTAGTATAGTTAAAAACATTAATAGTTTTATCTTATCTTCTAAGTAGATATTATCTATTGTATAGGATGAAAAATAAAAAAAATTAGATTAAACTAGAAAAATAATTGTATAAAAGAAACAAATTTTTTGCTAAATCATTCGCTTTCATTAATTTATTTTATTATAATTTTTTTTCGAAAAATAGTTTAAGGACTAAAAATTTTCATGACAACCTTTTTAATTCGTTTTAAGTCTAAAACGCATTCTTAAATTTTATTTTTTACTCAATTAAAAATTTTCTAAAAAAAAGTCTAAATAGATTTATAAAAACATATTTAAAAAAATTATTTTAAATAGTTTGACATTTATTATTACATTTGTTTATCAAAATTTAAATAAAAAGAAAAATAGAGAATTGAAAAAAATTTTGAACCTTTTAATAAGAATTATACTTCATATATTTGCATGAAGTTTTTTTTGATGTTTGAAAATTAAAGATTGAATTAGAAAAAGAGCCTTAAAATATTTGGACAAATTTTGTTACTCGTTTTTTTTACTTATTTAAAATGAAAATAAAATTATTTTGTAATGAAAATTAAATATTTTTAGTAAATTTGATACAGCAAATTGAAACATTTTTTAAATTTAATTGTTTAGTGCCAAAATTTTACTTATCAATTTCGGATATTTTCCCTTTTCAACTCCTAATTCATAACCAATTTTATGCAATGTGCTTCAATCCAAACACATTCTTATGAATCTAAACGAAAACCTTGCATTACGGCATTCCAGACCATATTTGGTTACGCTTAAAAGAACTATGTATTTCAAGGAACCAAGAGATTGAAAAATTGTCGAAAGAAAACAAAGAAGAGCTATTGAAAAAAATTCTAAGAGGCGTCTGCCTAGAAAATTAACAACCAAAGCGTCAGCACAACCAGTTAAACTATCAGGCCAAGCAAAACCTTTCCTATCGTTTTTTTTACTTCTTATTTATTTAATCATTTAATTCAATTAGAAAAATATTTAAATAAAGTAATTCACAGATATAGAACTGTAAACAACGGCGTATGTAATCTACTGTGTCATTTATATTTACTAAATAAACTAAACTAAACTTTTGATTTAAGATTTGATTGACAAAAAACAAATGATTTAATACTCATGATTTTATACTTATAATAATTTTAATAATTCTTATTCAAAATTTCTAAAAATATTAATAAAATTGAAAAAATTGAAAATAAGAATAAAAACAGACTTTTAATTCTCGCAAATAATTTAAATTTTTAATATTGTTTTAACTAAATCATCTTAAAATGTTTGGTTGTATTTCAAAAATCAGTTAGTTATAAGAAAGTTAAGAAAAAATTTTTTCATTTTTTAACCAAGATCTAAAGTTCATTAAATAAAATCGTGCTTTTGTAAAACTATTTTGGTATTTGAAAAAAAATAAAACATATAAACTGAAATTGTCTTCTCAATGTCTTGATACCATGGAAAAATTTAACTAATTATGCATAAATTAAAATTTGAATTTTCCTAAAAATTTAATTAATACAAAAATGTCACAAATTCAGGTTAAACAAATAATTTCTAGTTTCTGTAAAATATTGGAATATTACAACTTCACTAAGATAACTCCTGAAGATCTTAGAATTGCCAAATTCAATAAACCAGATGCGGTAAAAAATCTAAAATTTGTAAAATATTTGAAAGAAATCTAATAATTTAACAGCTAGGTCAAGTGTGGACACTTTTATTTGAATTAATTATATTTTTGAAAAATGATAACAAAAAAAGACTAGATGAAGGATTAAAAAATACATCTAAAAACTGGCAGTCAGGTTAAAAACAAAATTTTTTTTATCATTTTTTTAATTAAAATTTTTATTAGAAAAAACTTTAAGATATATAAAAGATGAACTAATGAAGCTAGGATATTTTTGTATGGACTTTTATAAGCTCGATTCATTTGAAGATACTTGCTCGAGTCGTGAAGTGCTGATTGCAATCGGCTGGTTGGTTTATACTTATAGGATAATTGATTTGTTTATTGATAATTCAAGCTGTCAATTAGATCAAGAATACTACAATGAGGATGCACTCAGGGTGAAATCTATCAAAAATTTTGAAAAATTGCATTCAACTCTCATAATTTAGATCGACGAAGAAAAATTTAAAAAGGAATTTGAAAATTTAGCTTCTAGAATAGATCCAGATAAAAATAAAGACTTGTTGGTACAAATGAATAATTTAAGAGTGATGAATGGGCTGTTTAAGAGTAAAATTAATTCAATACATTCCTGTCTTATGGAAAAAGCAAAACTGACTTATCTAGTAAGAATAATTATTTTTCTAAGTAATTTCTAAGTAAAATTTATCAATCTTTAAAGGCACATTCGGAATCAAAAAATCGTTTTTCATGTATAGAGCTTTATTTAATGAAGCACCCAGAAAAGTTATATAAAGTATTAAATTGTTTTTTTTTTTATTTTTTTTTTCAATTAAATTCCCAAGTTTGAGAAAATACTACAAAATAAAATTGAGCTACAAAAAAATATTTTGAATTGGATTAAAAATGAAGAATTATTTTGGACTTGGATGGTAATTATTATATTTAAAATTTTAAAATATTCAACAATAAAAATATAAGGTGAAAAATAAATTTAAAATATATTGTTTAATATATTAAATTGAGTCTATGATGAAAATTTGATCTTATAAAAATGGGCTTAAGTTTAAAAAAAGAACTATTTAAAAAGTTTTATATGAGAAACAAGGTTCGTGCAGGTCAAACTCGAGCACTATTTAAATTTGATTTTTTTTTTAAATTCTAATTTTTATTGAATTATAGAAAATATTTTCTTGGCTTTCCCCTCTAGAAGGTTAGTTTAAAAGCTAGTAGTTGAAGTTTTAAGATCTAAAAAATAATGGATTATGATTTTGGAGTTTTCAACTTATGATTTGGAGATTTGGAGAACTCTTTTTCCAATAATGTCGTAACAGTGTGCGAATAGCCATTTATTCAATGTTAATTTTTGCTGTTTGTTATTTCAAGTCATGCTTGTGAAAGTTGTTTTACCTTGTTTGATTGAAATACAATTAAAAATCATTCAATTTTTTTTTGTTATTTCGTTTTTGGCTTTATATTAGTTATTCTGAGTTGTCGAAGTTTATACATTATCTTCTTATGTAATTGAAATGCCTCCAAATAACAAAAAATTGTCTTTAAACTTTTACCATTTTGATAATCATTAAATGCCTAAAATATTGATTAATTGGGTGGATAAATTAAAGAAGTTAGTTTTAAATTGAGTTGTAATTGGTTTTGTATATTTTGTTCTACACACTTTTAAAATTTAGCTTCTTCAACATTTGAAAGTTTGAGGGCTTTTTAGACCCCTTTTTAAAAAATTAAAACTTAAATTCTTTTTGATAGAAATGAAATTTTATAAAATAATTTTTAAAAACAAATTTTTTTTTTTAATTCTTAAAATATTTTAATTAATTTTCAGAAAAAAAATATTCTAATTTATTTCATAACTAAATTTTTAATTAATTATCAGTCGAGCATTCTAGTGTTAAATTTAGTTTAATTTAGTTTATTGAATAAATATAAATGGCACCGTTAGTGACATACACCTTTTTTATAGGATTTTGTCTGTAAATTACTTTAAAAATTATATAAAAAAAATTGCTTTAAGTCGAGTCTATTGAGTATTTTTTTATATTTTCTTATATATATGTTTTCCTATTTTTGCTTCGAACATCTTGTTGAAAATTGGGCATTTTTTTATTTTCGGTTCTTTTATTCCTAAATGAATTTTTGTGTAAATGTCCTGGTTAATCTGTAGAATTTTTGTTTTTAAAAGTGATCAAGAATTGTACAGGTTAACTAGACCATCCATATATGTTAAATAAAGTGTTTTGAAATTTTGAATCGACCAATTTTATTTCTTGTCATAATTTAAAAAAAAATGTTTAGATTTAATAATAATCTTAATTTATTTTAAAAAAGGAAAGCGTTGTAGATGAGAAAATTTCTGATTCAGAAAAATGTGAAAAATACGAAATTGTGGAAGATATTGATAGAAATGTTATGGACTACACTATTGACCACAATTTGAAACTGGCAAGTAGTGAATATTTAAAGTTCGAAAAAAATATCAAAAAATGTAATAAAATTGTGCAAGATTTAAAGACAAAACTGAGAAATCAAAAAAAAAAAGATTTGCAAGAAGACTTTTTGAATTATTTAAAAGTTTTCGAAAATGAAACAACTGATAAATTTGAAAAAATAATTAATGAACAACATTTAATAACTTTAAATGAAAAGGATAAATTTATTTTCGATAAATTTGAGCCTAAACTTGTTCATATAGATAAAAATGCTAAGCCGAATATGCCTTGCAATTTTGTTTTGCTAAATGATATCAATAATTTAATGGAACAGAAAAGTAAACGTCTAGAAAAAGAATTTTTGGACTTAAAAACAGAAGCCATTCAAAAATGTGAGGAATTATCATCTAAACTAACTGATTGCTATGTAGTTTACAAATGAAATAATGAATTTATGGTAAAAAACAATATTTTTTAATCAAAAACTAAATAAATTTATAATACTGAATAGTTTTTAATCTATTAAATATTCTTTGAAATAATTTATATTTGGGATTTAAATTATTTAGCCAAAAAAATATTAAAATTAATTCCAAGAAAATAAAAAAAATTTATTATGCAAAAAATTATTCTTTTTGAAAATATTTTGATGAATAAATTAGTTTTATTAAAATCAGCTCATAAAATTCAAACTTAAATCGATCCTAAAATCTTGTAAAAAAATTCTCAATTAATTCTTATACAACACCCATTTTTGGCTCTAAAATTTAAAATTATTTTCATCTGATATTTTTTAATCAGTCAAGTCTTTCAATGCTAAATACTAAATTTTTAAAAAATTGGGTTAAAATTAAAAAAGTTTTCAACTTAAAATGGGATAATCAAATTTATCATAGCTTAGTACATAGTAAGCTTTATTCAACTCAAACTGATCATACCCAATCCATACCAAGTTCGACTAGGGTTGTTATTTGTGGCGGTGGACTCGTAGGCACATCGATAGCTTACCATTTGGCTCAACTCGGCTATAAAGATGCAATTTTAATTACCAAAAATAAGTATGTATTAAAGCATATTTAATTGAAAAAAAAAAAAATTTATTTAAGATTGGGGAGTGGTTCATCTGCTTATTCAACGGGTGTTGTCGGCACTATCAAGCTTTCAACACCGGAGACATTATTCAGCAAATACTCAGCTAATCTTTATCAAAAGCTAGAAAATGAATCGACAAATTTGAGTAATTGAATTTTTTTTAAAGATTTTTAATTTATGAAAATTTTAGAATACGACAAAGTTGGAAGCCTTGGTCTAGCAACATCTTACGATCGATGGTACACTATTAAAAGACTATTAGCAGAATCAAAGCCTCAAGGAATAAATTGTGAACTTTTATCAGTAGACGAGTGTTTAGAAAAATTTCCTCACTTAACCAGTGATGATATTGAGGTAAAAGTTTTGAAATTATCCTAATATGTTAATAATTTTAGTGAACTTACTAAGGGAGGACTATGGGTTCCTGATGATGGAGTCATATCAGTTATGGATTATCTTAACTATTTTGCAAATCAAGCCAAAAAACATGGCATCAAAATTATTGAACACTGTGAAGTCAAAAACGTTCTTGTGAAAGAGACCAAAAATGGTCACTACCACAAAGTAAGAGGTGTTAAAACTAATCTGGGTGAAATTGAGTGTGACATTTTTGTAAATTGCGCTGGAATAGTAAGAAATACTGCAAAGACTTTATAAGATAAAGTTTTTATATTTTTTCTTACCAAGAGAGCTCGTGAGCTTGGAAAGCTCAGTGAACCGAGAGTAAAAGTTCCAGTTCATTCATGTGAGCATTATCATAGTATTTTAAAACCGTTTGGAATTAAACCAAATATGCCAGGTAAATTTAGATTAACTCTGTACAAAAAAAATCTGATTTGATATATTTTTTATTTTAAAAATAAAAAAAAATTATAAAATAGCAAAATTAAAATTAGTTGTTAGCTTTATTTAAATAAATTAAAGTAATTAATGAGGAGAAATTAAACACTTTAAAAAATAAAATTTTGTTGATTAAAAAAATAAATTATCAAAAATTGATTTAAAAATGTTAAATTAAATAAAAAATTTTTTGGATGATTTTTTTAATCTAATTAATAAATAAAATTGTTAAAACATGAAGAAAACAATTATTTAAAAAATAAGTTCTATAACATTTAATTTTAATTTAAATTAGATAAATTTTTCGCTAAAAAATACCATCTTATTTCTAATTCTTTAATAATTTTTTTACCTATGTTTAAATACAATTTTATTTTATTACTTATTTTATTTAAAACACACATGGCCGGTGTCAATTTGACACTATCTTTTTACTCATAAATTTTATGACTTTATGGTTATTCATATTCATCTAAAATTTTCTGAATTTGTAAGCATGAATGAATTTTTTTGAAAAAATTCGATTTTTAGAATTCTGATTAACAATTCCAAAGATAGATAGATAGAGCAATAAAGGCTTCAAATTGACACTGGTTTTTTAGTGTAAAAAAAAAATTTTGTTTTAATTTTAGTTTTAATAATTTTTAATATTTGATTTAGTAATTCGCGATTATGATAGTCACATATATATGAAATATAATGCCGGAGGCGGTCTTTTATTTGGAGGTTTTGAAAAAGAAGCTAAACCAATATTTCATGAGAGCATACCGAAAGATTTTGAAAATTGTTCTCTAAAACCAGATTTGGACCATTTTTGTAATTAATTTTCAACAAAAAAAATTATAATTTAATTTTTAAAATAAAAAAAAATTAAAGATCCCCTAATAAAAAACTTGGTAGCTAGAGTTCCTATTTCAGTTGATGCTGAAATCGATAAAGTAATTTGTAGTGCTGAAAGTTTTACACCAGATACCAAATTGATAATCGGCGAGTCTTCAGAAGTTTATTTTTGTGATTTTCTGTTTGTATAAAAAATAAAATTTTTCTGTAAGATTGATAACTATTTTGTGGCGGCCGGCACCAATGGAGATACAGCATCATTAGCAGGTGGTATTGGCAAATACACGGCTGAGTTAATAGCATTTGGTGAAACTGAGATTCAACTATGGCCAATTGATATTCGTAGGTTTGTTAAATTACACAACAATAGAAAGTTTTTGCGAGATAGAGTAAGAGAAACTGTTGGTAAACAGTATTCGCTCAAGTACCCGACTTATGGAATGAGTTTGTACAAAACTGGTCGAAAGTTAAGAACATCACCACTTTACACTCGTTTATTATCTCATGGTGCAGTTTATGGCGAAATTCTTGGCTATGAACGACCATTGTTGTTTGACAAAACATTAAAAGATTTTTTCTATGAAGATTCCGGAAAAGGCACCTTTGGCAAGCCACAATGGTTTGAGAAGGTCCAAGAGGAATATACTGCATGCCGAAAAGGCGTTGCTGTTATTGACATGTCTTCGTTCACAAAATTTGAACTTAAATCAGCCGGAAGAGAAGTTGTTGATTTTTTGCAACAAATTTGTTCTAATGACATTGACTGTCCAATTGGTACAGTGGTGCATACTGGTATGCAGAATCATCGTGGAGGCTATGAAAATGATTGTTCTGTAATTCAAATTGAGCCCAATTGGTAAAAATATTTTTAAACAAAATTTTTTAATGTATAAATTAGCAATTAGTTTTAATTTTTTTTTTTAGTTTTTTGGTTATTAGTCCAGTAACACAGCAAACACGAAGTATTAAATGGTTAAGTGAGCATTTTCCAGAAGACAGTGGTGTTTTGATGAGCGATGTGACTTCTTTGTACACAGCTATTAATCTTCTAGGTCCAAAATCCATTGAATTGCTAAGTGAATTGACTGACGAATCACTAAGCAAAGCCGATTTTCCTTTATTTACGTGTAAAGAGATTGATGTTGGATATGCAAGTGGAATTAGAGCCATGAGACTCACTCATACAGGAGAAGAAGGTTTTATGCTTTATATTCCAACTGAATATAGCTTGCATGTGTATGACACACTGATGGAAAAGGGAAAAAACTACGGTATTGTAAATGCCGGCTATTATGCCTTAAGGTCATTGAGGATAGAAAAAATGTTTGCTTTTTGGGGTCAGGACCTTGACAAAAGAACTACACCGTATGAATGTAATCGTGAGTATAGGGTTAAATTGGAGTCCAAAGATTTTATTGGTAAGATGGCTTTGATGCAACTCAAAGAACAAAGAGTTAGGAAAAAGTTTTGTCAATTTTTGTTAGAAGACCATAATTTATATCAGGATCCGTGGCCATGGGGTAAATTTTAATAAAACTTCGATCATACAAGTAAAATAAATTTTTAAAATTAGGTTCAGAAACTATTTATAGAAATGATAAATTTTGTGGTTATGTTACAAGCGCTTCATTTGGTTTTAGTTTGAGAAAACAAGTAGGATTACTAGAAGAAAATAATTGATAAAAATTAATCATCAAAAAAGGTTTGTTTGGGCTTTGTTCACAATTTTGATGAAAGCACTGGTGAAAAGCTTCCTCTAACGATGGAATATCTGACGAAAAATGCTCATTATGAAATTGACATAGCTGGAAAACGATATAAAGCCAAGATAAATGTGTATCCTCCAAATTTAAAATAATTTTTTTATCAATCTATCCTTTACTCTATATGCATATATATATATTTATAAATATTTTAGTTTTTTTTTTTAAATTTATAAAGTAAGTTTGTGTTTTTTTTAAGCTAATAGTAGGCTAGTTAATAGCACTTAAATTAAAAAAATATTTATTAAATAAATTTTTTTTAATTATTTTTTAAATTTATTCTAAGTATCATTCTTTTCTGTACCTAAATTTTTTAAAATGAAACATGTAATTAATTTTTTTAGCTCTAAAAGAAAATTAAATTTAGCTAAATAGTGGTTTTAACCAAGACCAAAAAATTTCAAAAAACTTAATTGTTTTTTATTTATTAAATAAAATACATAATGTTGAGTCAAAAAAATTATAATAGCATAAATCAATTTAAGACCCATCTCAATCAAATCAGTCAGTCGTGAAAAAAGGATACTTTGTTGCGTGGATTTCCAAGTGAATTTTACACTTTGAGTTGTTTTCAAAAGGTTGTGAAGAACTTTAATCTGAAAAATTAGAATGATTCTATGTTTCACTGGTTTTGTGAAATTTGATCCAATAGAACAGAAATTAATGCTAAAAATGATTTTAACGTAATCATTCGAATTTAGTGACATGTCACTAAAATATTTAATGACATGTCACAAAAGAACCTTTTACATGTTATAACAGCGTGTCACTAAAATAGAGTACTCTATTTTAAAGACATGTCACTAAATTAGGAAAATTACGTTAACTTTTTTTTTATACTATTTCTGTAAATCCAGTAAAACACAACATTCATAGTTACATTGTTAATGTGCCAAAATCTGCAAAATGCACTACAGTCAAAATTTTCCAAAATTTGAGCTCTACCAGAATGTTCCAAAAAATGCAACTTTGAACTATTTTTATATTTTAACACCTAAAAGATTTTCAAAACTTTTAGAATTGCTAATATCGAGTCATATTTTTTTAAGTCACTAGAGTAAGTATCTTAATATTAAAAATATACTATTTTAATTATCTTTAATCAATTATCAGGTAATTGAGTTTTTAAATACTAAATTTGATGAAATTTTCTTATTTAATTCAAAAGTTATGATCAAACATGCTAAAACACTCGAATTTTTGAACAAAAAAAATATGTCAAAATTCAGTGTTTTCTTATCATAGCTTTTGAATAGATCATTGTTTCAAAATAATTTACATATATTTGGAATCCTTGTTAAATTTTCTATAAGATGATATATATAAAACTTAATTTCATAAAAATTATTTTGCCGGGGAAATTTTTATAAAAGGGCCATAGGCAATGTCATTGGCCTTATTCAAATAGTAAACAACATTTAAATTAAATGATAATTAATTTTTTTTATATTAGAAGCTAAGTTACATTCGTATAAAATTTCGTTTTCTTTTGATTAGTGTTTTTTCTTTGATTTTAAAAAACGACCATTACTTTCTGAACATCCGTTACCAAGTGATTTGCTTCATATTATTTCCACTTTCTATCTTTCTACTCAACCAAACTCTTGTAATTGTCAACTCATATAAATATCTCGACTTTGACTCCTAAAGAAAAATCTAATCGGAAATAGCTAGAGTAATAAGTCTTACATTAATGCTTTATTGACTAGTGGGCAAAAATGGAAATTATTTTTCTATTGTTTTTTACTGAATTAAACAATAGTTAAACTTTTATATACAAAATTAGTCAATATTTTTATTTTAAAAAACTAATCCATAAATAATTTTTATTAAAACAAAATTTTTTCTCTTTTAATTTTTTCTTTTTTTTTTTTTTTGACTTTTTTTGTGATTTTTTTTTGTTGTCATAGCTTTACTAATTTTCGCCCAATATTTAACCATTTCATTTTCTATTTTTTCATATTTTATAAACGCATCGATAATATCTTTAAATGTTGGTCTAATCAAAGTTTGATTTTTGTTATTTTGATTCAATAAATAGGTAAGTCTGGAAATTACAGTGCCTAAAATGAACATTTTTTTAGGTGTCATGTAATGAACTGAAATAAAGCTATCACTGCAGCATTCTGTCCCCTAAAATACATATTATAATAGATAGATAAAACCAATTGTATTTTTTAAATGTTACATTTCGGATTTCATTTGCCGAGTATTTTTTTAGCCAAGTTGGTATTGAACCCATGTAAAATCCTGGTAAATTAAGTGGAATAAAACGCTCCCGGCCCAATTCATCAATTGACTTTTCGGGGAAGACGTTCAATTTACGAAGACATTTAGCAACGTCTACATCTTCAACGCCAGATTTTATACAAATATCAGGTTTAGCATGTAAAGCCCATCCTAACCGAGAAAAGGCTTCTTTGCTCATTAAATATCCAGCGCCTCCTGAATGGTAACCTTTTTCAACAATCACTTTGAAATCATAGCCGTATGTGACAGGCTTTTTAGGATCTTTATCTTCAATAAATTTTCTTAAATTATACATTTCAATAAAAGTGTCATCATCTGCTTTCAGATACCAATCATAATTACCAAAATCAGAGTAAATTTGTTTAATAGAAACAAACACTTTTTGAGTCAATTTGCCATATTTGTCTTCCACCAGCTCTTTTGGATGCATTATAAAATAATTTATGTCTTTTAGGCTTGATTGATTTTGAACTTTTTTTATCTCCTCGGTTGTAAGTGATATGAATTTAAAATTGTCACACTTGTGAGCCCAAACGCTAAGAGAAGCTTGAGCTCTGAGTTTTTCAAAACTTTTTGGCGTCGTCAATATCATGCAAAATATTGTTGGATGTTTTTTAACTAATTTGTCTAATTTAACCACATCACTTCTAAGGTCTATGTTCAAAGTCACTGTTCTGTATATCACAAATATTACGATTGCACAAAAGATTAACTCTAGAAAAATTTTCTTTAAAAAACGAAATGAAACCATTATGCAATTAATTGAAAATAAGAATAATTTACTTTAGAATAACAGAAGTCTTTAGATAAGACATATTGATAAGAATTCCACTTATCTAGAGAATTTTTTCTTGTCCTGAATTTAAAATTTTTATTTTTAAAATGTGCTAAGATTTAAAAAAGAGTTTTAATATATAATGATGTTTTTTTTTTCTTGTGAGTAGTGTAAACAGTCGTAAAGAATTAATGGCTAAATTTTTTCACTGACACATAAAATTCTAACAGAATAAAAATAATTGAAAATAAAAAAATCTTAATTCTTAGCTTTCATATTAGTTAACTTTTTTAAAAGTCACTATAAAAAATAAATTATTTTTTAAATTTTTTTTTAAATTCTTTTTAGAGCTGTCACTCGAACAAGAAATTGAAAACTGCAATGAACTTATAATACGGTAAGACAAAATCAATCGATTTTTTAAGCTACTTAGACATGATCCTTGAATCCCAAGAATATAATTCAAGGGGAAAGTAAATATATTTAAATTTTTCTAAGGAATTAATTTATTACAGACCAGGATAGATGAATTATTAATAGGAGAATTTAAAAAGAAGAAAAAATTTATTTCCTAAAATATTTTTAAGGCAAGTTATTTTTATTTTATTTATTTATTTATTATTTCAATGAACGCCTTTAAGGCGATGTTAAAAAAGAAAACAAAATAAAATATTTTATTGATTTAATTTAGAATTAATTTTACTCGATTTTCACTATTTTTCTATGTTATTTTAATTTTACAGAATTTTATTTTTTACACGATCAATTTGATAACTTTCATTCCAGTTCGTTAAAATGAACAATTCTAATCAAGTCGTTGAACTCAACATAACTATCAAAATTTAAAATTCAAACAAACTAACAAAGTCTATATCATTAATAGATAGAGATAAGCATCTTCATACTCATCAAATTTAATTTTTGTTTTTTTTAAATTTAATTTTAAAATATTTTAAATATCAAAAATATATGCCATATTTATATACATAAACAATCATACTTACGTTTCTAAGTCTACAACAGCTTTGTAAATTTTTTTTTTCAATTTTCAAGGTTAATCAACAGATTAGTGCCTTTGGCGTAATAAACTGATTCACACTTCATTTTTTTTAATTTAATAAAATTTTTAATAATTAAAATTATAATTTTTATAAAAATAAAATTATCTGTAATTTTGAAAACAAAAAAACACTGATAAATTGATATCAAATTTATTAAATTTTTTACAAAGTCAATAAAGATCAAATTGATATTATTATAAATTTATAGCTTGAATGTTGCAAATTTCAGCATTTATCGTTTGATCACAAAGCTATTAATTAATCTTGAATAAAAAAATCCAAATGTTTTTTCTCTATGATCCTAGCTTTAAAAAAAAAATTATTTCAAAAAGTTGAATTTTTGACAAGTTGTTAGTAAAAATGCACGAAACCATCAAAAGATACAGAAAACGTTCCGTATATTGTTGGGTAGATATTATAAAAAAAAAACCTTCGAGAGAAAAAAAGTAAATGGCAGACCTGCTAAAATAGCGACGAAACTAATGGTGGCCAAACTTAAAGCCTTTTACAATCATAAATCAGATCGTTCTCGAAAAGATGTCTAGAAAGTTTAATTGTCACTTTATCTATATCGGAAAAATTTTAAAAAAGTTTAAAAAACACCAGAGCCTCTTAATGCTAACCAAGAGAAGGCAGTAAGGCCAAAATGTCGTCGAATGCTTTTAAAATATAGCAGATATGAGATTATAATTGATTCAATCAACATGTCTATCTTGGAGAGTGTATTTAGAAACGAACCAATGATTAAAAATATTATCAGGATGGCAATTATGTATTTTGGCCTGACTTAGCATCATCTCATTATGCCAATATAGTACAGAATTATATGTTTGATAAAAGTATAAGGAATGTTGCTAAAGAAGCGAATCCAGCAGACGTACCAAAAGCATGACTAATTGAAGATTTTTAAGAAAATTTGAAAGCTAAATTTATGAGGGTGACTGGAAGGCAAAAAATGTTAGGCAAATCGTAAAATGCCAAATTTCGCGCTTGCCTGAGCAATATCGACCCAAAGGTTGTACAAGACCATGTCAATTTTGTTTTTCATTGAAATAAATGGAAATAGGGGCAGACATTTTCAGTCAAAAAACCTTGAGTTTGAGTTGAGTTTACGTGCGTACCACTGAAACTCAGACTCGCACTCAATTTTAAAATTTTGAATTTGATACAATTTTTTTTGTTTTTAAGTAAATTTTTTTATTTTATGGAAAAAAATAAAGTAATGTCAATTATTTTATTTTAAGTTTTCATGAAAAATTCAATTAAAATATTTTTAAAAAACATCACAGGTTCGATTCCTGCTTAGACCAAAATTTTCCACAGATTCTTAAAAAGTTTCGATTTCGAACAAAATAATTACAAAAATTTTTTTAAAAACATTAGTCCAAAAATTTTACCTAAATTAGAACAGAAAACCTTTTTTTTGGGATTTTAAATAAATTCTTGAAATGGCCAGGGTACAAATCAAAGAAATTTTTTTTTTAATTTTAATTTTGCCCCTGGATCTTTTTTAACAAAATATAATGCATCATTTTTTATTTAATTCTCCTTGAGCTTAAACTTCTAAATGCCGCTTCACTAGCTGAAAACATGATAATGTTAACTCGTGAAATCAATTTTGACTTAACTAGATAAGCCGAAAAAAAAAACACTGTAAATACCTCTTATTTTGGTCTCAAATTCACTTATTAAAAAAGATATTGAAATTTTCAAAAGTATTTTAAAATAAACAATTAATTATATTCAATATGGTTACTACTGCATTTGTTGTAAAAGTTTTGAGTAACCAAACAGACCAACTTTTACCTAACCCTGGCCATTTCAAGAATTTATTTAAAATCCCAAAAAAAAGGTTTTTTGTCCTAATTTAGGTAAAATTTTTGGACTAATGTTTTTAAAAAAACTTAAATGTACGCTTTTCCATCTGAACTATAACGTTTCATGAAAACTTAAAATAAAATAATTGACATTACTTCATTTTTTTTCCATAAAATATAAAAATTTACTTAAAAACAAAAAAAATTGTATCAAACTCAAAATTTAAAATTTTTGACACTCAAAAAAATTGCGTTTTGACTGCGAGTGTGAGTCAAACTCAAAAAAAAAATGCGTGCGATTGTCTGAATAGGGGTAAGGATTGAAAAAAATTGTCCGAATGGGGAATTATTATGATAAAGACGTTCTTGTTTAAAAAAGTTTGATTGTATTTGTTTATTATTTCAATATAAATAATCTAGTTTATATATATATATATATATAAAGAAAATCTTATTTTAAAAGTTTTAGGACGCTTTTTATTCATTGTTAGTTTAATTGGACAAAATATTATATTAAATAATAATTCATAAGAAAATATTTATTTTAATTTATCAATTTGATTTAAGGTTATTAAAAACCATCTAAAACTCTACAAATAAATTTTAAAGAGAGAAAAAAAATTAAAATTGTTGTAGATTTTTTTTCGTAAAATTTTTGGAATTGTCTTTATTTCTCAAATAAATAACTCCACTTAACCATGGTTCTTTTACATTCGACAAAACGCAGTCATTTGTGAGCATCTTTTCATTGGAAAAATTGTTGCCCAAACAAATTACTAAATAATACAAATCCGAATTTTCATCAAGTGTCGGAATGAAATTAGTCTCTTTGATATTAGAGTTTCGCACTTTATTTGTTCTCAGATCAATTGACGACGAGGCAAGAGTCACAAAATTCTCGCCACTTTCGAACGGCTCACCATCCACTTCCTTGTTAATTTGATTAAACGAATTAACAAAACTATTTATTTTCTTAATCATATGAAAAATTAAATCCTTGCAAGTTGTTTTACCGTTTATAGTACACTCAAAGTTGAGATCTATTTTCAATCCTGTCTCAAAATCAACCAATACATTTAATTTTTTACTGTTAGCTTTGCATCCGCTTATTCCAAGTGATTGCCACGAGTCAGTTTTATATCCAATAGAAGGCGATGGAAGATTCGAGTCATTTTTAGAAGAATAGTAACCTGACGAAGATGACGTAGACATGGGACTTTCGATTATTGTTGAATTAGTCGGGTTTGAGTTTACAGAATAGGCTGAAGATGTGAATGAATTTTGGGTTAATTTTGGATTGAGAAATTTATAATCAATAGAAGATTTTGATCCGACTAGATCTTCGGTGCTCAAATTCTTTGGTGTACTTGGAGTCGTCGGAGCCGATATATACAATTTACTTACTAGCTTATTAACAGTCTTGCTACTGGTCTCATTTACACATACTTTATTTAAAGGATTTTGATAAAAATCGAAAGAGCTTAATGAATCTGAAGATTTATTTTTTTGGCAATTGGTACAATTTTTAATGCAATCATCACACAAATTGCACTTTTTACTAGTCAGGTCTTCAATTGAGCCAAAATTTTCTACAAAACTGTCATTTAAGTTTGCATTCATTACGTTGTTTAAATCTTCATCATCAATTTGAACTGAATCGATGTGATTAAAACTGTTTGTTTTAAAACCAATGGTTGTTAAAATATTCTTTAGAGTTTCTTTATTTCTGTTACAATTGCACTTAGCCAATTTGGGCAATTGAGTTATGTGATTATAAATATTTTTCTTGTCTAAATTGTTATTATAGTCAAAATGACAATTGCAGCAGAATTTTTTTTGTCTATCATCTTGTACTTTTTCAATAAAATTTTTCAAGTCTGGAAATTTGATTAAATTGTGTGCCTGTTGATTAGCCTTGTCTCGTGCATTGTTGATACAATTAATTATCCAGCGAGACTCTTTCCAAATGTCTTCAAGAGCACGCTGATACTTGGAGACAAGCGAGAGAATTTTTTTGGCCAGCTCTATTTCATCGTTCGAAAATGCTTCTCGATAAAACTGGTTTGATGCAAAAAATTCTAGTTCAAGTTTGATTGATATTTTTACATAGGTTTTGATAAATTCCAGATTGTATGCTGCTAGGTGTACTGCTTCGAATAGTTGGACAGGAAGGTGAATGTATTCGAAATTAGTTTGAATTTTGGATGGAAGTGGTTTTGGCCCGTCGTCGCCTATTTGCATGGTGCATGTTTGCTCAACTGAAGGACAAATTAATAACAAAGTGAGATCTTCGTTTATTTCGATTAAGTCTCGAGTGATAAGACGCGAGTTCTCTATATCTTCTTCGTTTATGTCTGAAAAAAAAAAGATATGAGAATTAAATTTTTTATTTTTTGTATTTAATAAAATAAATTTTTATTTTAATAAAATTTTTTGTAACAATTCCAAATAGATTGTATAATTTTTTGAAGAAATATTTAGGAAAAATTTTAAGGAAGTCAATAACAAAAAATCTAAAATATCTTAATAGAATGCATTTTTTTTAAATTGGACTAGAACAACCTAAATCTTCCTCCCAAAACCTCCTCCAAATCATTATTCTATGAACTAGAAAATAAATTAAATATTAGTAAAATTGATCACAGATTAAGCAATCTCTTAGAAAATTATTTTCGTAATTCTCTAGATTATTCAGTTCCACTGACAAAAAGTCATTCTTTTTTCTGATTCTCATATTACCATATATTATATATTATATATTCTCATATATTGAAAAAAGAAGAAATAGTTAGGTAGCAATTACACAATGAAGTCGGGTATTCGATATATCTTGATTCAGAAATTTATTTTTTTTATTTATTTATGGAAAAAATTCGTATGTAAGCGTGTCAATTTATTTTTTATTTGATATTTTAGATTAGTTAATTTTTTAGTTTTAACACTTGTGAAATTTAAATAGTAAGATAAATGAACGATACTAACCTTACTA
>PJRA01000114.1:998558-1028865 GCA_016987375.1 Brachionus koreanus | reverse complement strand
TTTATTAATTACTTATTTAAAAAAAATTGAATAACTTTACTTTTCTAAAATTAGTTTAGTTTTTACTTTTAATTGAATATAATTACTTTTTAATAAATATTTTTAATGTTTTTTTAAAAAAAGTCCTGATTTTATAAATTTTTCTAATAAAAATAACAAAGATAAATCATAAAAATATTTTCAGTTACAGCTAGGAATTCCAAATGGCGGATCACTTGGAGAATATGGGCCATAACCTCGAATGTTTGCGCAGCTAACTCTTACATAATAAACTTTGAATGTAACTAAATTTTCGATTAGGTATTGCTTTTCTTCAGTGTCAATAAATGAGAGGACTATCTGGCCTTCTAAAGGTTCAAATGATGAATTTGAACTCCACTCGACTAAAAGAAAAATTTAAGCTTTCAACTTTAAAAAAAAAAGTAAAAGTTTTACCCAAATATTTAATTAAAAAAGAATCATCAGATTTTTTGGGTTCTTGAAAGCGAACCATTAAACCAGTCGGACTGTTAACATCTAACGAGACATTTTTTACTTCATTTGGAAATGGCGTGCTTTCAAAAAAGTTCTTCATGCGGCGTACCAGCCGCATTTTTGAATCTAAATTTTTTAACATTGAATCATATTCTTCAATTTTGTCATGATTCAGAGCAGAAACGTCAAAATTCTTTAAAAATTGTCGCAATGAAATATCCAATTCGCACAATCTGGCACAAACTCGTTCATATCTGTCATTCCAATCGGGCATAGTCGGATTTTCAATAGCACCATTTTTTAGCAAAAGAACTATTGTGTCTTTATTGTTCAGCATTAAAGCCAAATCTAGGGGAGTAAAATCATATTCATTAATACAATTAATGCTTTCGGGGCTGACTACAAGTTTTTTTTTCAAGAAATCAATGTCATCTTTTTCAATTATGTCAAATATGTCTTTAAAAAATAGAAAAAAATAAATTAATTTTAAATTATTTTTTATGTAAAACAAAAATACCCGAATCAGTTATCTGCATCATTTCACTAGCCTGAATTTTATTAAATTTTTTTTCGATTGTGTTTTGAACCATTGTGTCATTGGGTGCTTGATTAGTGTTTGCCTTTGTGTTATTAATAAACGTAATTGATGATATAGTATTTCTTCGTTTGGCTTAAATTAATTTTTTTAATTAATAAAAATATTTTGATTATAATTCTTTATCCTAGTCTTAATTTTGAGGAGAAATATTTTTACGCCATATCTTTATCCCAATTATTAATTAAGTCGTAAAATAGAAACTAATTTTTACCAAGATATGTGTTTAATCCCAAACTTAATGCTTTTTTTTTGTTGCTACTAAATAGTAACTAGCCAAATCAGAAATTGGAACTTAGCACTCTTATATGTGAAATTAAATATTTGCTAATGAAATATTTTATTAGCCGGGTAAGAAATCTTAGAAGGCAGTCAGTTTAATGAATATCGTAAAATACCATATATGTAATATACGGATTTTAAGCTTTTTAGTAAACCTTTCTGATATCACATAATAAATTTAAATTCCTTAAATTAAAAAAAAATATTTTATTAGTTTTTTATTAAATGTTAGCTTATTTTTAATATTTATGCAATAATAATTCGAGTCTGGCGTTTCTTTAAACTTCACGTTTTAAATAAAACATCACTAAAACAGGCATTTTGTTAAAATTTAACTTAATCCGAATAAATAGGTTTATTGGCACTTGCCACTTACTTTTATTTATAATTTACACGAATATAAGTTTTAAAAAATATTTAATTTTGTAAGAAAATTCAGAGAAAATAATAAAAAACAAGCCATATGTTGTTTAATTGGCATAATTGACCCGAAAATTTGGAAAAATTTTTAAAAGTTATCAGCAATTATTTGAAGAATTCTAATTTAAAATTGCTTACAAAATTAATGATCGCTTAATTTTTCGAGCTTTTTTGCTCACCAAAATTTATTGAAGTTTTTAAATTTTTTAGTCACTAGTCAAGTCAACACTTTAATAAAAACAAACTAAAAAGTAAATAAATTGAAAAACAAAATTTGTTTTAAACGTTCTACAATTTAATAACCAAAAAATATGAATACCTATAAAGATTAAATTGAAACTAATTGATCTTTATTAAAAGGATATGTGTATTAAGAGTTATAATATTTAAAGATGGGCAATAATTTTGTTTTTCAAGTGGGTGTATTTTAATAACTTTAAATTAAACAAAAGGCCAACTTACACAAATTTTTTCTTTTATCCAATTCATCTAATTTAAGTACAGTTTTAGTAGTGGTTATTGTTGTGGTCGTGGTAACGTTCGATTTATCGTTTGAATTATTAGAAATGGTCACTTTTTTGGTTGTCCTAGGTTCCGTGTTTTCTTTGGCAAGATTTTTAAGTGAAGATTTTAGAGCATCTTTTGCAATAGGCTTTTGGTACAAAGCTTTTTTGTACACGTCAATTTCATCACTTGTTTTTGAGTCAATTGAATTGGCCGAATTGCTCATTGTCTTTTTAAATTTTGTTTCGTTTAAACTTGAACTATCAGTGTCTGGTTTAAAATCCTCAATACGAAATATGTTCGTTGAATTATTGGCATTATTCATGCGTTTACCATTGCGTAGGTCTGGACACGAGTCTTTACCACTTTTTTCATATTTCTCTCTAAATTAAAAAATTTCAAAAGTTTAAAATTTTTTTATCAGAATTAATTTTGAACACCACTAAATTTTTTTTAAAGTTATTTGATTATTAAATTAAAATTTTTTTTTTGAAAAAAAAATTTCTTATTTAACTATGATGCTTTAGGTTCTTTTAAGGTTGTTTTTTTAAATAAGAAAAACAAATTTTCAAACAACTGAAGCAAAATAAATGATTTTAAATGTTTTTTTCTTGATAAATTTGAATTATTGTATTAGATAGAGCGTTATTGTTATGCAATATTACGCTAACTGAGTGGAATGGAATATCTGGAATAAATCTAACAAACCATGTGTTTGAAACAGTAATTTAAAAATATTTTGAAATGACCCTTTTTTCTCTGCCTGCTTCAAAGTAATTTGTTTTTAAATAAATTTTAAGGCTAGAAAAACGAATAAATAGCTAAGAAGGTTTTTTATTAGATTTTCTTAATTTTTTTTCTAAGCCAATTTTCTAACCCAAATAATTATCAAACACTTCAAGTATAAGGTATTGCAGATTGAACAAAAATAAATATTTGAAAAAATTATTGACCTTGTTTGGGTATTGATTCTTGTTGCACTAAATGTGTGCACTTGAGAAATGAGGCTAAGGATTATTCGATACCTGGCAGATAAGTGTCAAAGTCGAATAGCTAATACTTACACTTTTAATTGAGATTGATTGACCTCATCAGTTATTTCTTGATTTTGGGTTCGATTCTTAAAAAAATAACTTTAATTTTTGATGACCAAAATTGAACTAAAGTGTTGAGAGCTGAGTTTTGTTTTATCATATTATTACGGTTTTATAACTCATAAAATAGCAAAAAAAAAGGAAAAAAAAAATTAGAAAATTCTGTAAATAAAAGTTAGATTAAAAATATTGATGAAAAGCTTAATTAAATTTTTTGCTATTTGCTGAAAAGTATTGCTATAAAATATTTTCATTTAGATGTAATTAAAATTTAATTTAAACAAACTTTATTATTATTGTTTGTTGATTTATAAAAAGAATTTTTATGGCTGATGTTAAAATTTGCGCCGTCGTTTGCCTGTATGAGATTAAAAATTCGATTTTCCAATGAAGAATTAAAACGTCTAATTCGCTGCTTGAGGGTATTTGCCTTTCTTGGCTGCATCGGAGTCATTGGCTTGGCGATATTCGATTCATTCGAGCTAAATTCATCATTAGCCCGATTGATTTGACTAGATCCACTTCTAGAGCTTGATGTTTTTGCGTGATTGAGATTGCCTAATAAGTAAGGGCCATGCAAGGACAGGTTAGATTTTGATTTAATTGAAGTTGGGATCAATTCCTCGCTGTAAAAGTGCAACTCTGAGTCACTCTTGTTGTTTATTTTTCTGTTATCTAGTTGATAGCCTGAGGAATCTTGGCAAAAAATTGTTAGTATAAATAAGTAGATAAATCTTAAAAAAATCATGCGAATAATAAAATCAATTTTAGTATTTGTGAATACAAGCAGCATCCAAAATTTAAATTTTTTTTTTATTGAAAAAATTTGATTCCTATTTTAATTAATAAAAATAAAATTGGTCTTATAAGAAGACGTTTTCCTAACATTAGGAAAAAAATTTAAATTTTATTTAAAAATTATTAAAAAAAAAAAAGATGACAACACTAAAATATAAAAATCACCTCGTGCATAAAAGTCGAAAAATTTATCACTATTGCTATTCAATTCGATTTTATTGATAGGCGAATCTTCGACGGAGGCTTCTCTTATTGTATTCATTTCCTTCACACAGATCAAATTTTAAGCTTTAATCACTCATTTTTCTTCTAAAACGCTTTGGATATAATTGCTTCTTTTATTACAAAACTAAATTTTAATCCTCTATACCTTGATTAAAGATACATTAAAAACCAAATTATCACTCTAAAACAAAAATAAATTAAAATAGAAACTGATCAAATTTAATCCTTTTGTATTTAAGACATTCATAAATTTATTTATACAATGCCTACTAGCTACTTAAGCGGATATCTTTCAAATTTATGCTGGTAAAACAAAAGCACATATTTCATAATGCACCAAGAGCTTAAAGTAAACACACGAGAGAAAACTAATTCATTAGTTTATCAAATCCGATTGAAAGTTTGCTATTTGGAGTTTCCTTAAGCCTAGAATTTTCATCATGATTTATGGAAAAAAATTCAAGAAAATTTTTTTTATATTTAATTTATTTTTTATTTTTTTTTATGATTGTTAAAGCAATAAAACTAAGGACTTTTTTTATCACATGAAAACTCGTTCCTTTTATCCTACGAGAAAGAAAGATTTTAATAAAATATTGAGTTTTAAATTTTATAACTTTGACAGCCCGGGAATGATTAATTCGATTTTTTGAAAATTATGGATGGTTTATTATGGCTTCATGCTACAAACCAAAATAATAAATTATTGAAAAATGGTACGGTAGTGCTCGCCTAAAATTGAAGCTTTTCGATAACGGCTAATCTAAATTTAATCAAGAAATATTTATTTGCTTTTTGTGCCTTTTAAATAACCACACAAAAAAAGCCTTATCTCTTAATGTGTAATCTTTACTTAAAACACCCTAATACTTGTCTAAGACTTAGCTAAAATTTGATTTAAATGCTACTCGCTGGGTTAATTTGGATAAGCTTTAGAACACGTATCGAAATATTAATATTTTTATAATTTTAATCTTAACATTACCCATAGCTTTAGTTTATCTTAGGGAATCTTTTTATAAACAATGACAATAAGCTAAAGGTTAAACAATAAAAATCAGGATTTTAATTTTTATGATTGGAAAAAGTTTTATTAAGAATAATTGAGAAGACTAATTGAACCAAAAAATTGAAATACTTAAGCCTAGCGCCTTTGGAATTGCAAAATTTATGGCTGATCATTAAACAATTCCAAAAATAGCAATTTTTTTTTAATTTTTGAAGAGTGTTTTTTTTTTTCAGGTACAAATAAAATTGTGGTTAATAAATATAATCTCCTACGAATTTATTTTTAAACTGTTCGATCTTAGATTGAAATTTTTAAAATATTTTGGACTTGGTTTTAATTTTATTGTCTAACATAAATCAATAATCAAAGAAACTCAATTCAAGACCACTAAAACTAGCTGATAAAAGAAAAGTGCTAGGTTTTTTCTATCCAAAAAAGAATTTTATCATTTAAAAAAGTGTCAAAATGACACTCATAGTCCTTTCAGTAGTTGATAAACATAAATAAATCTAAAAAAAACTTAAATTTTTAAAAATAAAAAAATGCGATAATGAATGCTTAAATGATACTAAATAAATCACGTAGATTGATTTACGCAAATGAATTAAGATTTATTTGCTTAAGAAATAGAAATGTTTTGCTTTAAAAGTCTGATAGATACAAAAAAACTTTTTTTTTTAGGAAATAGATCTCTTTGATTTTGGCATGATTTTAAAAATAGCTTAAATAAACTTACACAAATACGTACAATTGATTAAATTAAATTTAACTATTTGTTAGAATTTTAATACAGCCTAAAAAAATCAATTTTTATTTTTTTGAAAAATAATCTTTGAGTTAATTAACAGTTTTATCTCTTTTTTTTTCAATTTATTTATTGTTTATTGTTTTATGAAAGATATAAAATTTTATGATAATAGTCAATTTGTTAGCATTACCCAAAAAATTTTTTCGCTCGAAAAAATTTTGATTAAGTTGGAAAATAAATTTTTAAGAAAATTGACAAAATTAAATTGTTTAATTTAATGTAATGAAAATTAAAGTGATGATTTGATTTGTGTTAAAAGCAAAATGTTAAGCCTTAAGCTCTATTGGAAAAAATTTAAATTCCGATTGATTTTAAATTTTTTTCTAATTCTAATCAGTTAAAATTACATAATTTCCTCACTAAATCTTCTTGACTTTTATTTTGATGTAAATAATCTTTAACTATTTTATTAGTTGTTATTATCATTCATATGCATAAATATTCTTTCCGCATTAAAAACATAAAAATTGATAGAAAATAAATCTTGAGCTTTTTATTTCAAATAGAAAATAATTTTCATTCTCTCAAATATTACAATAGAATGTTTTTTTTTCTAACGCATTTTCACCTTGAGTGAGAATAAATATTAAGAGTTTTATTTTAAGAATTGTTTTCTTATCAAGTATTTTGATAAAATTCCAAATATCTATCGCTATTTTTTATTCATTTGAATATCTATCTTGGATAATTATATCAAAAGGTTAGTATGTGTATAATTAGACAAAATAAGGTTAGAAATGACTTTGAAAAACTCAACTAGATATCTTAGACTATCTTAGGATCAAAAAATAAATTTTTATTTGGGTCATATTTGTTTAAAATAGATTAATTTTAAAATTAACAAAGTATAGTGCTCGTTGTCTATTTGTTCAAAATTTTAATTGTCTTATTTTTTAAATATTTATCAAAATCAAAAGCTGATTTTCGCAGATCAAAAAAACTCAAATTAATAATGATTAACACTATTTATGAATGAATAAGTGAAAAATTGAAATAGCGTGCCCAATCTTATAAAGTAAACCAATTTTTTTTCTCAAATTTCGAGGACACAATGACAAATATTCTCAATATACGCAAAAGAAATTCGATTTTAAAAAATAAATATATAATTACCAATCCTAATAAATAAAACAAAAATTTGTTTTTTTTCTAATCTAATTTAAAACTGAATTATATTCTTGTTTAGTTATTTTTATTTATTTTATTGCTTTATTCACTGTAGAACAAATACGTTTAATCAAATATATTTTAAATTAAATAGCATTTTAGCTGAACTTTTCTTTCAATGCCATAAATTTAATCTAAACTGCCAGGCATTTTTGAATTTGAATTTAGCATAAGTAAAAAATTGAACATTTTGATTTTGATTTTTTTAAAAGTTAATTTTTTTAACACAATATTAAAAAGTTTAATTAGCTAAATTTGTTTTAAAATTAATCCATCAATCACTGTCATTTTCTTCCATTTTTGAATAAGACATGCTGCCGGTTGTTTTTTCAATGAAATCGGTGCCGTTTGAATTTGTCTTATTCGACCAAATCAAGTTATCTTTATAAGTAAAAAATAAATTTATATTTTTGAAAAATTAAACCTTACTATTTGGATTGTCATCATTTTTTGTCACAAAAAAGAATCTAGTAAAAGTGACACTGGCTGCAATTGATATCATAAATTCAATAGCAATAAAGCTATCCGAGCCGGAATTTTCAAAAAACTTGATTTATTTATTAATTTTATTTTTAAACTAAAATTAAGAATTTTTTATTTACATAAGCCACCATTAATGGAAAAATCATTTCTCCACTCGCAGCGCAGATAATCACAAATGAAGTAAGCGTAGCTAAAAAACAATTAAGTTTATAAAAAAAGTTAATTAGTTTTTAAATTACGAGTCATTCCGATATGAATTTCAGCTAGAGAATAACCAGTTGGAGTAGTGTTGCTTAAGAATAATCCAAGTATACATGTCGACAAGTACAACATTGACAAGCTGGAAAAAGCTGATGAAAAAATCATCATTAAAGATGCCAAAGCGCATCCAATCTATTTAATTTTTTTTAATTTTAAATAAAATTTTTAATTTATCTTTGATTTTTATTTACAATATCTATTGCTAGCATGTTGAAAGAGGATATTTTTGTGGCCAAAAAAATGGATACCAATCTGCCGATAGAAAAAAATGCCCAAAATGCTGCTGTTATATAAGCATCATCAATGTGATGAGAGTGATGACGATTGATAATTAATTTATGATTTAAATTTTTTATAGAAGAAAATTGAGGCTGTTTTTTGTCGAATTTTTCTACAGTGTATGAGTAAATATAACCTCCATGAATTGCCTTTAATAACAAACAAATTGAGAATTTAATAAAAAATATGTTTATTTTAAATCACCTGTAAACCTTCGAATAGAAAAACCAATACTGATAATAAAACTATTAGCTGAAAGAAAGGATTGTTAGTAAAAAAATTTTTGATTCTATCTAATGTTAAATAAGAATTTTGTGATGATGATTGATCATTTTCTTCAGCTTGATTCTCTATGTCAGTGTAGTTTTCTGAGTTCTTAGTTGACTTTTTCAGATATAATAAAAGTAATGGGGCGGGTAGTTGTATGAAAGCCAATATCCAAAATGCAAATTTTGTTTGACTAGAGAACTGAGTTCTTTTTACTTGGAAATCGGTCAAAATTTGATGCGATGTATTCGAGAATAAAGCTTGACTCTCAAGAGAACTTTTAAATGGTTCTTCTTTGATGTTGAAGCATTTAAATGTGGATGATGAGATCGAAAATTCAAAATTTCGATTAAGAAATGTATTTACTATAATAGGTGTCAGAAAAGCTCCAATTCCATAAAAAAAGTGCATTGCCTTAATAAAATAAAGCTAAAAATAGCCAGCTCTGAAATTTTGTTTTATTCAAATTAAACCTGCATAAAAGGTGATACATTGCCTGCATGAAGTCTAAAAATTGCCAAATTGGCTATATTATCTATACATCCCATGTTGAATCCCAAAAATGTCATCAACAGTCCTAAGAAGAAAAGGCTTTTGGCAAATGGCATGAGTGAAACGCACAAAGGCATGGCCAATGAAGCAATTAACAAAAGATTATTGATCTCAATTCTTAAAAAATAATTTTATAATGAATTTAAATTATTAAAATTCGTTTATTCAATGTTATTCCCTTTTTTATAATAAACGAGTGGAACAATAAAAAATTTCAAATTAATTTTGCTTACTTTTTTTTGTTTATTAGTAATCCGGACACAAAACATCCAACGAGGGACATAAAATTTTGCAAAAAAAATAAAAATGACATGGAGCTCAGAGAACTAGATGTTTGACAAGCTAAATCGAGCAGTGTCGAGCCGAAAATGGCAACACAAATTCCAAAATTCCAAAAACAAACACAATAAATGACTGTGAAAGCTAATTTTTTGTTGGTAAAACTAAAAAACATACTATGTGAATTATTTTGAATGGGTGTTTTTTGAGTTGATTGGTAACTTTCATTCATTATGGCCGATATATTAAATTCTTAAAAATTAATAAGAAATTCTATAGAAGATTCAATTAGGTAAAAGAGAATTGATTAAAGAATGAAATGATTGAAAAATTCCACATTCATACTAATTCATGCAAATAAATAAAAATTTATTTTAAAAAATACATGAAAAATTATCGATTTAGAAAATAATTTGCCTAATGAAATAATTCCTGTATTCAATAAAACAAAGTGAAATCAAAAGCCGAAAGGAGGAAAAGTGTGAGAAAAAATGAAACAGATTACTCTTGGCAATGCTATGCGCTATTTTTTTTTTATAATTATATGGCATTTATTATTTTTTTAATAAAATTTTAACATGATGATTTCGTTAAAATAATAGAAGTATCAGCAATATGAAAACAATAAGCTTTATAATATGACAGCATCCAAAAAATAAAAGCACCATTTTCAGCAATAATTAGAGGAAATTTGTTTAATATTTTTTTCCGGCTAAGTACTTCGCTTTTAAATAGAACTTAAAAGATAATAAAATTCTCATGTTTCTCAGCAGATACGTAGTGAATTTATTAGATATTTTCAGTTTTTAATCTACTCATTGAAAATGCTGACTAAATATTTCGTGAAAGGAAACAAGAATTTTGCTTTTAAAATCAATTTCTCTAATCTGATTAAATAATAATATTTTTTTTCTCCAAATTTGCTAGTTCTGTTATCCGAGTTTCTAAATCTAAATTCTTGTCAGGAATCTGTCATATGGAATTATTTTTTATAAAAAAATTTTTTTTTTCTACAAGGAATTTATGAAATGACAATTTAAGCAATTAGAAATACAAGCGACCTTTTATTTTGAATAAAATTTTCAAAAATTACGGATATGAATTTTAAATAATTGCAAATACTGATCTAAAATTAACACATAAATAATTTATTAAAATTTTTAAATAAAGAGAACACCGAATTAAATTTTCCAAAACTGATTAAAAAGTTTTAACCTTTATTAATTTGAATTAAACTTTTCTCAAGAGGGAATTTTAAAACAAAACAAAAAAATTCTATTTGAAATTTTTCAAATTTCGACGCATTATATTCAGATTAATATTGATCTTTTTGAAAAATAAAAAAACTGAGTGTATTATGAATTTTAAAATTAGTAAAAAAATATTTTTTAATAGATTTTATTTTATTTTAGCACATATTTCCTCAAGAAAAAATATTCATTAACAAAAACAATATTAAAAACAAATTTACTAAAACTAAGCTAAACATTGCAAGTATATAATTGGAATCACTGATAACAAAAAATAGTCTCAATCTGCTAATAGAATGATTTATGTTTAGAAGAGTGTTTTCTTGTTCGATCGGCTTTGACTGAGTTAGCAGTTTGGAAAAATCGTATCTAAATTGGTTGTAAATTTTTAGATTGTAGTTTTGCTCGGCTTTGACTCTCCCACTTAAAAAATAAAATAGAATGATCAGAAAAAAATTAAGGGCTATGGCTACGCCGAAATAAATGTAAGTTCTTGGCGAGTCGAATATGGTTGACAAGCATCCATATGAGTGATCAGACCAGAAGCGCCAGGCTTTCATCAAAAGAGCAAGAAAGTAAATTATCATCAATATGCCTATAAAAATGTTGAATAGTGCTAGAGCATAGCTTCCCAAATTTGAAAAACTCGGGAAAATTCTCAAATACCCGGCATTCACGAAATCTCTTATCTTTTTTCTAAAAATTGAATTTTTGTATTTTTCTCCGTCTTCGGACTGCTTCTGTTTATCAGTTTCAAATTGTTCTGATAGTGTCTGAATCAGTCGACAAATACCGTCTAAAACAAATTGGTCAGCAATGCAATTGATTATTTGGGCTAACAAAAATGTAATTAGAACTAAAATGGGCAATTGAAAAGACATTTTAGGAGATAATATTTCAAATTTTTATTTTTATGGAAGCAATTTTTCATCTAATTAGATTAATTTCAGATAAAATTAAATTTAGACAAGCATGTAACTAGACCAATTCTGCTAGTTAAATTGTGAGTGGGAAATATCAAATTTTATTTTATTTTGTTTAGAAAAATTCTCTCTCAGTCGTACACTAAAATAATCATTTTTTGTAATTAAGATAAAAAAAAAAAGCTTTAGGGTAAATTAAAATTTAATTAAATTCATTAAAAATGTTTTTTTTACAATAACATAAATAGCTAAAATATCAAAAATTACAAGCTGAATGATTTTGAATTTTGGGTTATTTGAATTTTACACGAAATAAAATAACTTGGTGAGATTTTTTCTCTAGTCAATAATTGTGGCATATATAAAAAACCAAAATGAGCATTTATGACATTAAGTATTCTCATTTAACTTTCATTTATAATTATTTTTATTGCCAATTTTGTCTAGATTTAAATAAATATTTTTTTTTTTTGAATAAAAATTTATTTTGATTTACACCAACAAAAATAAAATAGCATTACTTTTACTAATTTTTGAATCAAGCAAAGTTATATAATTTCATTTGAATATCATATTTCAAATTGAATTTAAAATTAATTTTATTTCTTTATCTTTTAATTTTATCAGTCTTGGTTGCTAGATGATTAATTACTTAAAATTCTGAGAAATTTTCTAATAATTGGAAAGACTCGCTGCTCGAAAATCTATTTTACAATTCAAATATTTAAAATTATTAAGTATTTATTTGTTAAAGAAATTTATACAAAAGAAATTTTTAATTTCGAATTGGAGGTGAGTATACAAGTTACATGATATGTTTAGTCATAACAGCAGTTTTTAGATGTTTTAAAATATTCAAACTACTTAATTCTGAGCAAATATCATTTCAAACTTTTTGAATCATTCGCGTCTAAATTCTATGAAAAAGAAAGTCAATTCGTTGTTTTTCCTATTCCTATTAGAAAAATATACAGTTTATGTTTTTAAAATTTTTGTTGATTAAAAAGACTAAAAAGGTTTCCGAAATTTTAATTCTAATTTTTAAATATCAAATTTCAGAATTTAAATTTCATCCCGCTTCATCCGATATTTGAGCGTCTAGATGATAAGAGTAAATGCAGAAAAGCGATAGTTGTAATACTTTCAAGCTTAGCATGTTGATTTATAGGAAAATAAAATTTGACTATTTATTCAAACTTTGGTATGTTTTTTGTTATCTAGCTACAATAAGCCATTAAACTTTAGGGTCTATTGGACTACTAGGCGTGAAATTGAAAAAAATATTTCAACAAAAAACAATCAAAAAAACTTCATAAAATAAAAACAAACTTGAAAAGCACACAAGTAATTAAAAATTTGTAATTAATTTTTTTTAAGTAATCTAAAATGGTTGCTTGTGTTTAATTTCTTTTAAATAATAACGATGATTTAGTTTACTTTTAAGTTATTTTTCTAATTTAATGAGAAATGTCACCAAAAAAAAGACAAATTTGTCGTTTGTACTAGTTATATGTCCCGTCTCTTATGGGCACAATTTTTATATAATAAAAGTGGCAAAGCTTTTTTTTGTTAAATTTTAACAGACTGGATTATTTTAGATTTTAATTTTTTTATTTTTATCTGAATTATTCGCATTCAAACAGACATGTAATTAACATTTGTTATTGTAATGACCAGATTAGTGTAAATTAAGCTTTATAAATTTTTGAGTCACACCATATTGTAAACATATTTTTAAATTAGAAATTTTTGGTCAAATATTTTCTCTTATAACAAGTTCAAATGCTTTTAAAAAATATATTATTTTTTAACAAACCGGTTTATCAATTTGAAAAGACGATTGAGAAAATAAACATAGAAATTTAGTTAGAATAATGAATAATTCACTTAGGCACTTGTATTTTTTTAGATTTCAAAAAATCAAATTTTTCTCCTAAATCCAATTACATAACAATTTATAGAAATAAAAATGTTGAGATTTTTTGTGAAATTTTTTTTTTTACATTTTAAATTTTTAAAGTAAACACAGTGCTTAATTTATTCAACTAGAATGGCTCATTAGCCTTATAATTTTTTTTTTAAACAACAATGAGAAAAAAACTAGTTTTTTAATTTAGTTAATTAGATGAAATTAATATCAAGTTATGACAAAATTAAAAATATAATTATAATTTGGATTAAGCCAATTTGCCTAAAATCCCTGTCAATCTTTGTTTATTTATCTAGTTAATTCATAGATTTTTGGTTTAAATGGAGTTGAAAGTGCACGTCGACAATACCGTTCGAACGGTTTGTGGTCTGAGCCAATACACTACCGTCGAAGAGATAATCAAAGCTTTAGTTTTCTCGATTAAGCAAAGTGGAAATTTCGTGCTAATAGAAAACTTTCAAACCAACAAATTAAGTAATCGCCGTTTGCCTAGGATAATGTCGCCAGATGAAAAGCCCATAGAGATCATATTTTCTTATCTGCGCTTCTTGGACAATGATGAGGACATTGAGTTTCATCTTGTCAGAACAAACGAGCCTGAATGCTGTCAGGAAGACGAAAATTTGAAAAATCTGATAAGTGAAATAGATGAACAGCAGAAAAAACTCGACCAACAGAGCAAAAAACTCGAACTCTTGGTTAAAGAAATACACAATACCGAAGAGTCGAATTTAGATCTTATAAAAAAAAACGAAATAAAATCAAAAGAATTTTTTAAAAGAAAAATTTTGATATTAGATCTTCAACGATGTCTTAATCAAAAAAAATTAGACAAACTGGAATCAAACAAGGAAGAATTTGATGAATTAAGTTTAAACAAAGAAATAGAATTAAGTCTTTTTTTGAATGCACAGCATGACTACTATAAGCGCAAATTGGATATAACGTATCAAAATATCAGCTCTTTGGAAAAAGATTATGAACGACTAAAGACCGAATATAACCAATTTATTGAGTCTTTACCTCAGATTGAACTTCTAAGTCGGCATTCGAGTGATTCAAATTTAAAAAATCAAGCATCCTTTAATTTAATTGAATCAGATAGAAAATTAGAAATGAATAAATCAAAGATAATTTATTTAGAAAAAAGTTCATCAAATTTAGAACAAATGATAGCTGATAAAAGTAAAATTGTTCAAAATTTAATGGCTGAATATCAGAGTTTGTTAAAATGTGAAAATAATATTGCTAAAAGATTGAATGATATTGACGAGACGACGAGTCTCTTCGAGACATCTAGCTCGTCAGAATATATGTCAGATGAAGCTCATGAGAGCAATGCATCGCTTAATAGTTCAAGAAATAAAAGATCGCAGAAAGATAATTATTCTAAAAGTGCTCGTTATTCTCGAATACGACGCTTAACGAGATATGATAAAAGTCCAGCTCGTTTAACAAAAAATAAATACCAGCCTTGTGATATTCATTATTTTTAGAGAAAATGACCAAAAATTGTGATATTTTTCATGGTTGAAAAAAAAGAGTTTAGAATAGAATATTTTCAAAATGAGACAAAAATTGTAAATAAACAAATGCTTATATTTATTTAATTATTTAAAATGAATCTTTTTTTTTTTTTTTAAATAAAAATTTTATCAAAGTTAAAACAAAACGAAATTAATTTTTTATATTCTTCTGTTAATTGTCTAATCATTCAATGTTTTCATTCATTTTATTGGAAGTTTAAGGATTAAACAGCTGATATATAAAAAGAATGCTCTATAGTCTTTCAGCGAATATTCTTTTTTTGTATCATTCAAAGCTTTTGAAGCCTAAGATCTGAAGACAACATTATTCAATTTAGTTTGAGTAGTAAAATGGCATACTTTATGAAAATGAGCCGTTGAACAATATGCTAGATAAAAAGGAAGTACTTGGGCTAATTGATGGATGAGGAAGAAGTTCGACCACTTCCAGCTCTTAATTTTGCCATTAGAATTTTAGAATTTGGTTGACCAAAGAATGATATTTTTCTTGAAGTGAATATTTTTTTTTCCTTATTCACTCCTTGTGGAGCATAGGTTAATTACTTTTGATTTCCACTCAAGTTCGATCTTTTGCCATTACCCTTGCTTCTCCCCATGTCATTCCCATTTTGATGAGCTCTTTCGTAATTGTAGACCTGCATGTTACTGCTCCTACCTTACGTCGACCTTGGGATCCTTTTTGGTTTCCTTTTTCTTTCATCCTCAGTAATCGTTTGTTCTTAATGCATTGACTTAATGACCCTGAATTTGTTTTTTTTATAGGTCAGCATTCGACAATGATTCAGGTTAGTGTATTCCCAGAATCGTTAGGTAGGGTTCCAGTGTGGAAGGTGTTCCCAATGTAGAAGGAAAGAAATAAATGAATGAATGGGAAGTGAAGCATACATTTGTTCTAATTGTTCAGAATTAAGTTTTACGCGACCGTCTGTTACCTGCTCAAAGTGTTTTTCATCCTTAGAAATTCCGTCAAACACACAACATCACATTTTTTATCAAAGCGTCCTTTTTTCATAGCTGACTGTGTTAGTTTAGATAGTTCAACCATTGATTTATGTTATCTTAATTTTAAAAATAGATCCACTTTTCATCAATGTAAATAATGATTCGTCTGAAAAAAGGTTCATCTTCAAAATTTTGTTTTTGAACATAATATTTATTAACACTTCAGAAAAAATTGAAATCATTTGGGATTAGTGGCTATTTTCCATGATGAATCAAGTCATTTTTGATTCAAAGAGTTGTTTTTGGTCAAAAAGAGTTATTTAAGGGATATATTTAAACGATCTCTATAATTACTTAAATGACCTCCAAAAATTTTTGATATCTTAAAATAATTAAATGATCTCTAAAAAATAATTAAAATGATTTCCTAATTTAATAAAAATGATAGCAGAAATTAATGATTTGACCTCCAAATTTTATTTTATTAAATTTTATTATATTAAGATAAAAAAAATAAAAGTAAGTAACAAGAATAGAAAATTTTATTTATTTTCTTTGGGACGACCTCTCCTTCTTTTAGTGACTTCAGTACCTTTTCAACTTCATTAATAGTATCCTTTTCAACCGTTTCAACTCTTTGTTTTTTGCTCGGACGACCCTTGTTGACCTTTTTTTGCAATTGAGAATCAACTATTTCAATTTCATTTGAGCCATCTTCTTCATCTGTTGTTTCATTTAATACCAGTTGTCTTTTTTGTTGAGATATTTCTTCAAGTTGATTGATTCTTTTAAAGAAAGCCTAATATATAAATTTCAGGAGCATTGAAGATCGTTGTTTAAAAGAAGACTTTGTTCAGATGTATACAATTTTAAATGGCTTGAAAAGGTGACTTAATTAAATGGTATCAATTTCACTAATAGTGAATTCAATTACCAAAACATTATTTCAAATATATTTCATGGAGAACAAAAAAAATGCTTAAAGTAGACAAATGAGAATCAAAAAATTTCAATTAAAGTAATAAAAAAGTTTAATCTAATGTTTTTAATATGATTTGGCCATAAAAAATTTTAATTTTTTTCAATCATTATTTTTATTATATGAGAATTAATGGAATTTTTATACAAATAAAACTGGTAGAATTACAATTAAATTCGAGTTTCAACTAATGTTTGATTAAAATTTTTTTAGCTCATTAATGTATGAAAAAATTAAATAAACTAACTCAAAATTTGTTACTAAATTTTTATTTTGACTAAAGTAAATTTGAAAACTCATTTAACACTCTTTTAAAATAATTTCTTTTTTAAATTAAAAACAAAAAAAAAACATAGTTTAAAATTCAATTTTTAAAATTATCATTTTTTAATTTGATTCTCCCCTTGAACTAGAAAACAAAATAATAGAGATTTATTTTTAAAATAGCTATAACATTTACATTAAAAAAATATAGTTAAAAATATTAAGTTAAAAACTAGAAATTCTCATAGTTTAGTGAAGTTTTTTTTTACATTAATGTAATAATAAATTTTTAAAGCTTCATGCATATCGTGAAAAAAAAAATCAATGAAAAAAGCACCAATTGTTTTAAGATGAGTTAATTTTTGTTCAAAATTTGCATAAATTCGGACTATTAAGCTCTAAACTTTCAACACACACTTCATAATAGTCAAATTACTTTTGAAGTTTTCGATTTTTAATCCTACTGTTTGCTGATTAATAAATTAATATGGAGTATATCGAAAACTAGCCGGTGTGCTCCTAATTGCTGCCTTTAAAATAAAAAATTTAATGGATTTTCTTTATTTTTTTCCCGATATATTTACTTGATAGCCCATCACTTGAGCTAAAGGTTGACCGGTCGTCGATGCTAAATAAGAGTCAGTAGCATACAACTGTCTAATTTATTTATAAAAAAATTATTTTTTAAGAAATATTTTTAGAAACGAATTAGAAAACTAACTGTAATTGCTGAACGGCTGATGAAACATTATTTGGTGAACTAGATAAGTACAAATTTTGATTGTTTGGCTGACTTTGGCTTGAATTAATTTGAGCATTTTTGTTTGTTTGAGTATTATTTGGTGAAGTGGCATTTGGATTAGAGGTCTGATTTTGATTAGCTCCTAAAATAAGACTGCCTAGATTAGTGCTATTTGAACTAGTTGTTCCGATGAGATTCTGATTTTGAGATTGAATATTAGAAGAATTTGGACTAGTTTGTTGAGATGAATTAAGTGCTGAGTTATTAATGCCCACTAATGAAGAGTATTGCAATTGATTAAGTCGAAGATCAGAATTATTTGTGCCTGATAATTGTGATGACTGATTTAGCAATTGGTCTGAATATAATCTAAATTTTTTCAAAAGATAATAACCATAATTTTATCAATTTATTAATAATTTTACGAGTATCCTGCTGGCAAATTGAGAGAATTTCGTTGATTTGAATTCACAGCAGCCAAAAGAGCTGCATTTAATCCCGCATTTTGACTAGCAGATTGAGAATTAGCATTATGAGTATTTTGAATATTTTGCAGTAAATTTTGACTAACTGAATTTTGATTAACCGCTTGAGCTGAGTTATTCAAGGGTATGTTGTTCAAGTTTTGAAGATTTATTGTTTGTTGGCCAATAGAAGGTCTTACTAACCGTTGCTGGTTCAGTGCAAAATTTAGATTAGCCACGTTCATGAGAGGATTAGCCGTAGAAACATGTCCGTTTAAAAGAGCCTGGCCTGCGGTTAATTGTGCCAAAAGAGCTGACTGGTTGGCATTAATCAGCGCGCCATTTTGAGCTCTCAGCATAAAAGGCTGGCCTGCTCCGGCAATCTGTGGCAAACCTAGTTGGTTTATAGCTCTTATAGTATTTAGAGTGGCCAAATCTGCCGCTGGATACAATCTAGTGGTGGCAAAAGCCGCCGGATTTATTATTTTTCCTTTTTGTAGCAAACCACTCTTTAGAAAGCTATTTAATGGATTTGCGTTCGGATTTTGAACCCGAGCTGTAGCATTATTAACCTAAAAGGCAAAAGTTAATTTGAATTTCAAAGAAAAATAAGGAAAATAGCATGCAACCGATAGAATCTAAATTAACATTGAATCTATCTAATAAATTCAAAAATTCAATTTTAATAACATTAAAAAACAAAAGAATAAAATAAATTAAAAATAACATGCACCTCGATTTTTCGTCCCTCAACAATCGTTCCATGAAGTTTTTCACGTGCTAATTCAGCATCAGTACTTCTTGCAAATGTAACAAAGCCAAAACCCTAGTTTAATTGATAAAAATAAAAATTAAAAAATAATCATTCAATTTTTTTTTAGTTTTTTTTTTCTTTTTTTTTTATGACAAAACTCACAACATTTATAAGGATAGTTTTTATGAGCTTCTTTTTTTAAACCAAAATTAATTTTTCAAAAGCTGTTAAGCAACAAATTTACAGAAAGCTAAACCGAATTCATTTAATTCTGTTCAATATTAACAATCTTTATTTTCAAAATAAGTTAGGCTTTAATTTAGATAATTAAACATTTAATTTTTTTTTATCTGTATTTGGTTTTGATGAACAGAGGGTGATAAATTGTTGCCGTGCATCAAATTTCTTATCAAAAAAAGAAAAAGCGAGGCTTAAAAGTTAGGTTTTTTTCGATTTTTTTTTTAAATCAAGAATTAAAAATTTAATTTTTTTTTTTTTAATTTTGCTTCACTTTTTCTCCCAAGATATGACTACAATCAAATGATTAATTAAAAATTTGAAATTAGTTAGCTTCTACAATTAAGTTTAACATCTAGCAAATAAGTATATGCGTTTGGTATGCAATTTATTTTTAAATAACAACAATACATTCAGCTCAGACTAATGATCAATAGGTTAATTAAACTAACAGAGCTTGTAATACTTAATTTAAAACTTAAATATACTTTTTTTTTTTAAATTAAATGCTCATTATTCTAGTCTCTGATTTTGCCATAAAATATCTATTTTAAGTTTTAAATTGGTAATGTCTTTTTTTATTTTGTTTATTTTTACCTTTGAGCCTCTTTCGTTGAATATAATTTCGACATCTAAAATTTCTCCAAATTGCTTTAAAATAAAGAAAAAAATAAATTATAAAATTTTCATTTTTATTTCTAATTAAACTTACGCCAAACATAGCTCTTAGATCGGGATCGCGAAAGCGAAAAGGTATATTGGAGACATGGAGTCGTTTGGGCTGATTGGCGGTCTGGGCCGCACTGTTTGAATTGTTGTTATGATCAGCCGAGAATGAGTTTTGTTCTTCAACTTTGGACAGATCATTCGAGCTTGTTGATGATGGTGTTATCAAATTCGAGTTGGCCAATGACGAATTGGATAATGACGGGCTGGTAGAAGTCGACTCTTGACTAGAAGCATTCAACGAGGATATTTCATTTTGGAACTGTTTGTAGGTTTCTTGTTCCGAATTGGACACTATTATTGACAGTGTAGATTCGGATGTCTTGTCTTCGGATAGCTCGCCTCTTACACTGTCTGAGCTTTCTTTGTTAGCGCTTACTTCACTTGCTTCGCTCATAATTATTCTTAATTCGCTTGTGGAAGACTTTTAGTTCAAATAGACTCTTCAGATAAATATCTAAAAAACAATGTTAATTTATTATTTATACACACTAGATTTATTTTTTTCTTTTATTCTAAATCTAAAATCGATTAATAATCGAATCAATTTTATTTTCAAATGAAAAATGTAAGATAGAAAAAACTAGCTTGCTGCAAATTTGCTTTCCTACCAATTGATTACTTAGCTTATCTAGTCTTTATTAATCTTGCTTAAGCACAAGATACAGTTGAAAAACAAGAACATTCTTTGAATGCATTAAATTTTTTATAAAACTCCTGTTTTGTTTGTTTTCAAAAAAAAAATTCAAATAAAAAAATTGAATTTAATTTATACAAGTTATAATTTAGTTATGTTTGAAAATATGACTTATTTAAAATAAATTTTTTTTTTATTGTCTCATTTATTTGCTCAAGCAAAGCAGAGAAAATTTAGAAACTATTTGCAGAATTTTAAAGTTTAATAATAAGAAACGCGATCTCATTCTTATAGTGAGATGTTTCTTATACTCTGGATGTAAGTGTGAAATTTATTAATACCTATTGTTATTAAATAAGTTTTTCTAAATTAAATTAAAAATAAATTAATAGTCGTTCTTTTGAATTGATTATCCCACAGAGAAAACTCTACTTTCGAACTCAGTTGAAGCATCTTAGGGTCTTTATTTTGCTTTTTTATTCATTCAACAGTATCTTAAATGCCAAAAGAGTAAAATAGTTCAAAGACCACTTTTTTTGATTAGTATCTATCTTCTTTAAAACAGACACACATTTGAACTTATGTGTAAATTATCTTTTAAGAAGAAAAACTCATTTTCCAGCTCTTTTTGTATTAGGCAGCATAGTCAAAAAAAATTTTGCTTTGAAAAAAAAAACAAAAAAATTAAAATGATAATTCAAGCCTTTTAAATGAATTTTTGCTCAGAGCAATTGTTTCTCTCGATTAAAATTTAGAAGAAAAAAAAAATTTTGTGTAAACTTTTCACTCATTTTTGTTTGTCTATCTAATTGTATTTGGAATAATATTTGCAGTTATCTGCTACCATTAATAAGCAAATATTTACATGACATTTTAGAAAATGAAAGGCAGCATCAAAAAACAGCAAAAAGAGAAAATGAAATGATAGCTAATTATAAACTTATTTTATTCCAACAAAGAAAATTTATCATTTTGAATATTAAGAACTCTTGTCTAAAAAAATGCTTTTCTAATTAAACATAACAAGTAAATGAAAATATCAGATATGTCCTGAATTGTAATCACGGACTTGATTTATTATGATAATGGATCATCAACGACCGGAATCAAACTGCTCTTAAATTAATCAATATTTTCTTTTAATCGAGTTCAACTAAATTAACTCGACAGTGAAATATGGATGGAGAAGACTTGTGCCGGGAACCTCTGGCTCTAACATCGCTATCTAATAGCGAATTGTTAATAACTTTTTATAGAGAAGAGCAAAAAGCATAATTTATGCTCACATAAAAAATGATAATAGTCAAAAACAATATTGCAAATTATCAATCAATTGATTATCTTGTTTATAAATTTGAAACTCTTACAACAATTAATTTTTTAGGCAAATAAAAATTTTATAAAATCATCCCCAAAAAAAAAAAAAAGTTATTGCTTTTAGCAGAATTGCGTGATTGTTAAGTTCTGGCTTAAGCTATATGCCGTATGCTTAATTAAGTTCATTGTTTATATATTCCATTGAGATTGATTGACTCGATTCATCAATTCTCTGGCATTGATCGCGTTTTGCCCATTAAAATTCCGATTATCTGGTGTATTTAATCTAAATCTTGAATTTATGCGCCGATCACAAACCGATTTAATTACTTTTTTATGACTTATCGCAATCCAACTCTAGAAAAATTAATCTAAAACACATGCTTCAAAAGATTAAGATTTTTTTTTAAGTTTGCCAAATTGTGCAATCTCACTCATTGATAAATTTCCTGCTAAACAAAAAATTCATTATTCCGGTTTAAAATAAACACATTTTTCTGTGTATATCTAAATATTTACTTTTTACAGCTTAACGCCTTTATTTTTTTAAACAATTTATAAATTTTTTTTTTTGAACCTCTCCTATTTGCTCAAAAATTGATACAAAATAACATTCATAGTTCCTGTTTAGTATTTTTAAACCTAAAATTGACACTATAAAGCTCACAAATCCTCAACTAAAAAAAAATTCTTTCGAAAAAAAACAGTAAATGACACTAATCATTTGGAGAAAAATAAATTTAAATTAAGTAAAATTTTTATTAAACTAAATTTGTCTTAAAAAAAATATTTACGATTTTTAATAAAACGATTTCTTAAATTTTTATTTTAGTTTAATTAAAAAAGAAAGTTAATGCTAATTCGAGTTATTTTCTAAAGAGCTATTTAGCCTAACATTTAAAATACCAAGAATTTGGCCTTTTCTAAATAGAAAAAAAAAAGAAAAATAATTTCCATATGAATATATTTAAATTAAATAGATTCATTTAAGTTCCGCACATTTTTTGCTAATCATATATTCAAATTTTGATTTAACGCTCGAAAAATTATTTTATGTGACGGATAAACTGCATTATTCAAATCTAGACCTCAACTGTTTTTAATTTTCAAACAACCGGATTTTGATTTATGATCCGCAGAAAATTCTCAGATAAATCTTTATCTATAGCTAATAAAGAGCGCAATATCATCGGAGCTAATCTTACTGTAATTTAAAAATTGATTCCAATAGATAGATTTGCTAGAATTGAATAGGTAATATTGATTGTTTTAGAAAAGACATGTAAATAAATAGTAGAAATCTCGAGCCAGGCTCGAACTAGAGCTGACCTAGAAAACAATCTATTCGATGGAATCGGATCGGTTAAGAAATAAGATAAACTTATGATGATAAATCGATTTAAACCCAAGAGAATCTAGTTTAATAAATTATAAACAACTAGAAAAACTAGCACTTATGCTTAAGTTAAACGGGTTAAGTTCTTGGTTGGCTAAAACAAATAAAACTCTATCTAACAAAAAAAATTAATTTCACTCTTCCTTTTGGTATTTTGTATCTTTAATTTCATTGTAAACTTTCTCTGTGCCAAATAAAACATATTATCATAAACGTAATTTAATATTTTGAAGATCATGTTTATACGAATCGATTGGATGTTGAGATTAGATAGTCGAAACTCGATACTGACCAGGCCTAATGTTGTTTCATAGCATGAAGCCAATTTTACGCATGCACCAAAAATTCAAGGATGCCGAAATATATATAGGCAAATAGCATTGTTTAATAAATAGATAGAAAAAAAACATATATATATATATATATCATAATGAGATGCAACGATTAAGAATTCAAAAAATTTCTTCGCACTCATTTATTAAATAATCATAATAAATAGTACAAGCCATTTAATTTACTGTAGAACTGCAAACAAAAAGCTTAAATCAAATTTTCAATTGAAACAATAAATAAAATTAGACTTAAAATCTTAAAAGCTCTATAAATAAAATTTAAATCAAAATTTTTATTCTATTTTAATTATAGCTGAACTCATGCATTTTGAAATCATCATTTAAACAAAATGAGCTATAATGTTGTCTGGATTTGATAAAAATCTAATTCCAAAATGTTTGCTTGATCCCACTGAGGCTAAATATAATTATGATAGCGCCTTAAGACTGCATTTCCTTTAACAAAAATAATTAATTAATTCATGTAAAAATAAATCGGAAATATTCTAGAATATACTTAAACACTTTAAGATAAAATTATCTAATTAATTTTAATTTTGTAATTCAATTCAGTTTTTTAATCGAAAATTTCCGATTTAGATCGATTAAAAAAAAATAAATATTGAATGAATCTTGTTTAATGAATTATTCTTTGAAAGGAAAAAAAAATGTATTCCAAAAACTAACAGCTTCACTGATACAAATTTATTTGAACATAAATAATTAAAAAATAAATTTATACTCATAATATTTCTATTGATAAATAATTCAATTGAGAACATTTACAAATTTTCATTCCTTGAATTATATATTTTTTTCTAATTTATAGTCTCTATCCCTTTCGTATAATTATGGAAAAATATTTCAAGCATATAAATTTTCTAATTTAGATTTTATTCAAGTTTTTTTTGTTCTATAATCGATTATAGCATATATCTTAATTACATTGAAGAGAAAAAAAACAATTCATGACTTGAATGTTTATTAAGTCAACCAAAATTTGGATCAATAATCTCAGTAGTTAATAAGAAAAAAAGCACGAGCTTAACTTAAGGAAACCAAATAAAATATTTTAGTTTTAATTAGACTTTAAGTCTAATTTAAACTGATTCCGTATTAAAACTCTGTTAGTTACCTTTAAAGAAATTCTATTGAAAAAATATTCAAATTTTCTAAAACACGTATATGTGTTTAGATATTCGATTAACCAGCTCATATGATCATGAAAAAGAAACCTTCTAAATTTTTTTATTTAAACAAGTTTATTAGATTTATTTAATATTTAATATTTAATTAAAAAAAAATATATAATAATTCATGCTAATAGTTCACACAATTTTTGAGAATTTTAAATTAATCTAAAATGATGCCAAACAATCGAGTGGACAAATATTCTATATGCTCAAGCTGATTAGACTTTGTTGTCAAAACAATATTATTATTATTTGAATCTTGCATGGGAATATCCTTCAGCTAAATATTCTAGTCTTTAATTCTTGAATTAAAGAATATTTCAACAATATATTTAAATAATTTCTATATTTTCTTGAATAAAACTGATGAAATTTAATTATTTTTGTATAGTTGATAAAAAAAATTTAAGAACTAAAATTTTGACTGATACTTTTCAAGTCTGTGAAATAATTAAATATAGTATCAAACTCTTAGACTAGAGAATTTAATTAATTAGCTATTTTGATACCCAAAATTGATTAGTATTGAAAATAAATGCAAAAATTGACAATTTATTGAGTTCGAGAGGAACTAATAATTATAGTGTCAATTCATTTCAGTATTTAATTTGCTTTCAACTATCAATAAAATGAAAAGTTAATTTTTTTTTAATTTGAGTATGCAATCTTGTCAAGCTTGAATTGTACGGTAAAATTTTTCTTCAAACTTAAAAATATTTTAAACATACCAAAGATTACGCAATAGTTAAATGGCGAATCAAAAACTAAAATCTTTTATTAAAAAATAATCTTTTTTGATTTCAAATTAAAATAGCCTAATAGAGATTTTTAAATAAAAAAGGATTAGTTGTATTACCTATTGACGAATAGCTTCTTATGAATAGAGAATAAAATGCACAAAAACGGTTTGTGAGAAAGAAAATATTATAAAATTGATGAAGCATGTGAATTTTTTTTAAATAAAAATTTAATCATTTCAAAAGATGTTTATTAGTGTTTGTAAAAGAATTAGGATAGAACGGAGTAAATAAAAAAGAAATAAACCAAACAATTTGCTATATTATTTAAAGTTTATATTTATTTTTCTTCATTTCAATATTTGCAGCTCGAAAGTAGATCATTTAATGTATATTTTTTAATTTAAAAAATTTGATAAGAGCAGATTTCGTATTTAGAAGCAAAAAATTTACAAATTTTTATTATGCTATAACAAATCTTAATTTAAGAAACTCTAATTAAAATTTTGAAAGCTTAAAAAATACTAATTATTTAATACTAATTTTATGATAATATTTAATTAGTCTTGATTCAAAACTTTTTATTAACTAATTTTCAAGTGGTAATATCAAATCTTGCTATAGCTTCAATCGCAAAAATTTTCTAAAATATTACCCCATGTGTAAAAATAAAATTTTAAAACAGAATGATTCATTTATTAGAATGAAAAAATAAAGCCACTATTTGATGCAATTTTTTATTTATTTAAATGCAAAAAAATAAGCTTAAAACATTAGGATTAATGAGACGGATGAGAAAGGCGAATTATTTGTAATTATTTATATAAAATATAATTCAGGGAATAGTTCTTCTTGACAGCTCCAAACGACGTAGTGCCTTCATTTCAGCCAGCCTGTTAGGAATAATTATCATTGTAACTTGTCAAAAACTGTTCTAAATTTTTTTTGTGATTCCATTAGGTCTTTTAGAAAGATAATCGTGGATTTCTTTTGCGATTAGTTCATTTTAAGCTCTCATTTTCATAAATTTAATGAATAGTTTTCAGATGATTAGCTTTGATTGTGGCAAACTTGGAATGATCGGTCATTTAGGAAGCTTTTGATCCAGTTTAACAACAAGTTGTGGATATTAAGCGAAATTGGTCTGTATGATGTTAAATTGTCTATAAGTGGCTTATTTTTTTTCAGTATCATGACTATTTTTGAATTTTTCCATATTGATGGTATGTATCCGAGTCTAACAGAGGCATTCAAATTGCGTGGATTGAGCTTTAAGGGTAGATTTTTGAAAATTTTATTAGAGAGACGACTTGATACGAAAGTTTGTACTATTGCAATTTTTTATTTAAAAAAAATTGTTTATATTTGTTTAAAAGTAACTAAAAGGGACTTTATCTGCTTGAACACATAGCTTCAAGACGAATATTAAATAAGTTGATTTTGTTGGATTTCATACTGTTGTTTGTTAACTAATATCACAAATTTAATATTTAAAACGGACCAGTAGGCAAGAAAATCTGATTTTTTGAAATTTTATTTTAATAAAAATGTAATCAAATAGTTATTGGGAAATTAATCTTTCTCACTAATCATTAAAAATTAAATTAAAAATAAATCACGTTGGAATTTTTTTAAATTTTTTATATAAATTACAATAGAAAAAATACAAGCAATATTAAATGAAATATTTTTAAATTTCTACTAAATGATATTTTTTTTTAAGTAGTCTTATATTATTTGTAATAATGTTAATATTCCAAAAATTCCATATTTATGCTTGTTGAATTTCAGCCATTAAAGAAGTAATTTTCAATTAAATTTTCAATTTCTTTTTTATTCTTTTCATGATTGACATTGATTTTCCAATAATTATTAATGTAGTGATGATGGTTTTCTTTCTGTTTTTTGATAAAACAGGTGATTTGGTGGAATTTTCAAGGGACAATACACTTTGAGTTGATTCCAGACTGGTAATGCTACAAATGCAGAACTTTATTCTGAAAAATTACAACAAAAAATCTTTTTTGAAAAAAATTGAGAAAAATATCTTTTTTGCTCAACCGAAAGCTAGGTTTGTTTCTTTTAGAAACCGCTAGATTTCAAACAGTTAAAAGAACAATGGCAAAAATAGAAAAGTTGGAAATGGTGGCATTTCTCCCTCATCCTACATTCCAGAAATTTATCTTCCTGGTTATATCTGATTACAGACAGGAATTGAAGGTTAATCTAGTAAAAAGATGGATGAATTGGATAAGAATGGTCAATCAAAAGTTCATTTATTCATATTTCTAAAACAAGTCATTTTTCAATTAGTAAATTAAGAAGCAATATTATGCCATTTTATTGAGAAAACTCTAATATAAATTTAAGAAATTATCTTGTAGCTGCTGTTACTGCCAGACATTTAAGAGTGTAGTAAAATCCTAATCAATCGAAAACTGCTCGGACAAAAAATTTCCATCCTGAAGTTAACTTTTTTATCTCATTCTTATCAGATTTATATACATTTTTCTTGTAGGGTTCTTTGATAATAAATTTGTTTTTCACCTCTCTTAATTCTTTTATTAATTTATTTATTTCAGTGAACGCCTTGAACGTTAACTTGAAAGTCCGATGGTATTAGGAATTATCCAAAATCTTCCGACCACCAACCATTTTATAGAGAATTTCATGAACTTTAACGCAAATGTATCGGTTGGACCATAAGACCTAGTTATCGACTTTAAAACTTTCGAAAGCGAGTAAAATCTTAAGTGGCTGTTAACTGGCTAAAGGATAATGATAAGACCTTGACCTTTCGAACACTAATTATATTATAAAATAACTAAAAATGAATTTTTTTTGGTAAAATTCTTCAATTTTAAAGAAACCTAAATTGCATATCGTTTTGTAGATAATTAAGACCATAATATTCTTTTAAAAATAGATTGAAATGGTTTTTTAATTCTAATATAACTACATTTTATTATTTTTCTGATTATGCATTATTTTTTAACTTTTTAAATTATTTTTCAATTTTAAAGGAAGCAGAAACGTTTTTATTATTTGAAAGTTTTTTTTGTTGGCCACATAGTTAAAAATTTTTTAAACTTCTTTTTTTTCTGTGGGATTCGAAACGCTTTAGACAATTACACAATTTCTATATAAGTATGAAACTCCGTAGTCACCAGATTCTAATTATTCATTTGACCATGAGTGTTCAAAATTGAAAATTTCAGATATATTGTTTTTCAATTTAGGCATTTGTGCCTTGATTGATTTGCTAAAACTTTCAACATCGCTGGTTACATAATAATTATTCATTCGCTCACCAAAAAATTCATAAAGAACATGAACCACGCCAAAATTGATTTTATTTTAAGGTATTTAACTCAACAAATATCATAGAATTAAAATAGACTTTAAAATACATAAAATCAACAAGTTTTATTATTTTTGAAAATACCGTTCTAAATCATAATAAAATTATGCATTTTCTTTGTTTTTAGTTAATCATTTTAAAAAATTTTTTTGTCAATTAGAAATCTGGAAATATGGAAAAAAAAGTGAAAAAATAAGGAAACTCCTGTTTTTAAGCGTTAAAAAAACTTTTTTTAGAAAAATTTATTATTGTACTTTTAATTTTTGGGTGTAAAGTTTTGCTTATTAAGCATATACTGTTAAGCTTTTTAAAATTAATCATCTAATATGCCATTGAATTACTTTTGACTAAAATATCAAATCCCTTTGCTTTATATTAGTCTTCTTTTCTTATCTTTAGCTTAAATTTTATTTACATCTAATATTTATTGAAAACAAATCTTAACATAAATAATATAATGTTAAAAAAATTAATTGATTAATCGTCCTAACTCGTATCGTCCTTTAAAAAATTTGAAATATGCTTAAAAAATAAAAAGATAAATTTTCCTTTAATATTAATTTGACTTAAATGAATAGAAAAATTGTAAAATCTATATCAAAACGCTTTATCTACCAAACAACTAATTATCAAGTAAATAAATAAAAAAATTATCTTGTGATTTTTGAAAATTCAAAAAAACAAAACTTAGTAGTTTTACCTTTTAAGGTAAATAAAGAAAAATAAGCAATTAAAAACAAGATAAGCCAATCATGAGTTATTTGAAAATAATGAATTTTTAGTATATAAAGACGGGAATTGAGGAGCCATTAGTAAAATTATTAAGATTTTTTCTAAATTGTTTTGATATTTTATAAAATATTTAAATTTAAAATGTGTGATGAAGAAGTATCTGCATTGGTAGTTGACAATGGGTCAGGTATGTGTAAAGCTGGTTTTGCTGGTGATGACGCGCCAAGAGCTGTTTTTCCATCTATAGTCGGAAGACCAAAACATCATGGCGTAATGGTTGGCATGGGTCAAAAAGATTCTTATGTAGGTGATGAAGCCCAGTCTAAAAGAGGTATTCTAACCCTTAA
>PJRA01000114.1:938816-998533 GCA_016987375.1 Brachionus koreanus | reverse complement strand
GCTCCTCTAAATCCTAAAGCTAACAGAGAAAAAATGACCCAAATTATGTTTGAAACTTTCAACACTCCAGCTATGTACGTAGCCATTCAAGCTGTCTTGTCTCTTTACGCTTCTGGTCGTACAACCGGTATTGTATTAGATTCTGGTGATGGTGTCTCTCACACGGTTCCAATTTATGAAGGCTATGCTTTGCCTCATGCCATTATGAGAATTGATTTGGCTGGCCGTGATTTGACCGACTATTTGATGAAAATCTTAACCGAACGTGGCTACTCATTTGTCACCACTGCCGAACGAGAAATAGTAAGAGATATTAAAGAAAAATTGTGCTATGTGGCTTTGGATTATGAGCAAGAAATGGCCACTGGAAATAGTTCTTCATCAATAGAAAAATCTTATGAACTTCCAGATGGTCAAGTTATCTCTATTTCAACAGAGCGATTTAGATGCCCAGAGGCTTTATTTCAACCATCGTTTTTGGGCTTGGAAATTTCAGGTGTTCATGAAACTACCTATAATTCAGTAATGAAGTGTGATATCGATATTAGAAAAGATTTGTATTCAAATATTGTTTTATCTGGAGGCACTACCATGTATCCAGGTATTTCAGATAGGATGCAAAGCGAAATCAGTAAATTAGCTCCACCAACAATGAAAGTCAAAATAATTGCTCCACCAGAAAGAAAATATTCAGTTTGGATTGGAGGTTCTATATTGGCTTCTCTATCAACATTCCAGTCAATGTGGATTTCTAAACAAGAATATGACGAGTCAGGTCCATCAATTGTTCACAGAAAATGCTTTTAAATTAGTCATTATATTTTCCATATATTTATTTTAATTTGTTCAGAGATATATCATAATAAACCATTTGAAAAATTTTAGATTTTATTAATTTTTTATTTAATTCTCTATAATTAAATAAATAATTTTCTCTAAATTTTTAGAATTATTTTTATTGTTTTTCAAAAGTTGAAAATAGATAAATCAAACCCAAATTCCTGATCTTTAGTGTCTAGTTAAAAACACGGGAATAAGCCTTATCAATTTATTCCATGAAGAAAAAAAGAAAAATTTGTTATCTAAATTTGTACCAAATTATAATCAAAATATTTAAGTTTGCTTAGTTTTATCGACAAAAAAAATAAATAGATTTATTAGTACTAGTAGCTTTAATCAAAGATTGAAAAAAAAATGAATAAATGATGATCGAAAAAGACACATAACCATTACCAATTTATTTATTTTTTGCTGTTTTTTTTTCTATTAAAAAATAAATATACCACCTAGACAATATATGTTAACAAATGAAATTTGGTTACGGAACCTTAACAAATGCTTTTCAATAGTCAGTAAATAAGACTTTAGAATTTAATTTTTTATCTTAAGTTTTGGTCAAGATTAAATCTCAAATTAATTAGATGAATGCATCAAAATAATCTCAAAAATTTCTAAATTCCATCCATTCATATTATGATTTGAGATCCAAATTACATTTATTCCAAGTTCTTAATTCAAACAATTATAGAAGTTTTACTTCAATTAATTTCAATATTGATCAAGCAAGTTTTGAACGAAAAATTAGTCGCTTTTAACACTAGAAGCACCAAGCATTTTTTAAGGTTTTTTTAATTCATAAATATTTTATAAAAAAACTAAAATAATTTTATAAAGTAATGTCATTTTTTAAAGAAAATTTTAAAATCTACATAATTTAAAAAAATATATATTTATTTGAAAAATCCATTCAAAAGATATGAGGATTTAAAAATTTTTCAAACGAGTCAAAATGACTCGTTTGGTGCTTCTAGTGTTAATTTTATCATCAATCTTTTTTTCACTATTTCTATCTAGCTATTAGAATACTATGACTATTTTAAATTTGATAGATTTTTATTTTTAAAAACAGTCTTAATAATTGAATAATTTATAGAGAACAAAAAGGTGGGAAGGACTAGAAATATACACTAAAGATTTACAAATGTGGGAAAGGTGCTAAGCAAAAATGTTTCAAAAAAATGTGCTTCCAGCATCACTTCACTACAAGTTAAAAATTTTGCGTTTGATTTATTTCAAAAAAAAAAAGAAACAGCTAGCTAATCTTCAAAATATAAACCATCATGTTCTAAAGATATAATCAACGTCTGTTAGCTTTGCTTATCAAATAAAGACAACGAAATATCATCGATTTTGCTATGCAAAGATATTTTGATAATTGACGAGTTTTAAGCTTGGGACTATCATCAAAATGCATTCTGATCGAGAATCCTTTCTTTTTCTGAAGGCTCGGATCAACATTTTTAACAACTTCCACTAGACATATTTCACGATTTACTCCTTAAGTTTTTTTTCCAATATTAATGTAAATTTCAAAATTTTCATTTTTATAAAATTTTTTAGAATTAAATAAATCAAGAGTTAGACACATTGTTTTTAAGAGTATTCACTTCTGTTTATTTTAACAAATATAATATGAATATAACTTTTAGAATTATAAAGATGCTAAAATTAAGATTATCAAACCTTTTAAAAAACGCAAAATTTTATGGCTCAATAAAATATTTCTTAGATAATTCAATTTTTTTTTTAAAGAAATAAATTTTCAAAACTCCATTATATTAAGCTGATTTTTAATTAATATTATTTTTACTTCATAATTTAACTATATAAAAATATATTTAATAGAAATATTAATAAAAATTTTGATGCGAATACCTTAAACCCAAATAAAGGGTAATTTGAACATTTCTAACAACTTTGTTTTATGTTATTCTCTTGGTTTATAATAATTTATATTTTTAGCCAAAATATATATTAAGTTAGATAATCCAAAGCTAGTTTAAGGAGCTTTGAGAAACTAATTTAAGAATTATACGAAAAAATTCGTTCAACAATTAGTCGATTCTCTGCTTGATAAACCTCTTCAACAAAACAAAAAAGCCGATAGATTTGAAGATGCCAAAAACTAGCTCAAAAATTTTTTTGATGATAATCCATTGCTTTCACCGCTAGTACAGCTACAACCATACAAATACAACCAATTCAACGTAATTCATCCTGTTGATAACGATGTTTTTATTTGGCTGATTGATTCCTTCACCCATTCAAAAACACTCATGAGCTCACTTGATTTTCTAATGAGGGATGCTTTTATCTCACTTATTCCGTCAATTATATCGCATGATTAGAAAGTTCTGGTATAGTGCACTATTTCTGCCACAAAGATGTTTGGACACCACTTCTTTGAAGAGCCTGTTAAACAATAGACTTGTTCAAAAGCTTTATTTGTTTAAAAGCTTCACAAGACTTGAATTCATGCGACTTTTTATTGATTGGCAATCTAACTGTTATATATGATTTTAGTTTTCAGAAATTTTCAAATCACTTTCAAATTCGATCAAATAATTTTTATTTAGCCTCATAGAAAAAATAAAAAAACAACTAAAAAATTGAATTTCACAAATAAAGTCTAATTTTTAATGCAGAAAATAATTAGATTGATTGCAATTTATATTCCAGAAAAATAATGACCTGTCTCGGAACTAACATTTCTCGAAAGCTTTTTAAATATTTTCTTTTCATATTAAATATATCAAGTTCAAGATATTTCACACCAAATTCAAGTTTAATCGTAAATATCTTGAAAATATCGATAATTTCAATGACTTCTAGTTTATTCGAGAAAATAATTAGACAGCACTGAACTATTGTGACTTGAAAATAAATTAGAAAATTAGAACTAAGTGTTTTATTTTTAAGATAGATTATTTTTAATATATTTTTTGTGAAAGATTTTATGAAAATTGCTGCAAAGAATCTCACAAAAACTTGTTTAAAAGATTAAAACAAATACTTTTCTATTTTTAATTTTTTCTATTTTACATGACAGAGTGATTTTGGCTCTAGTTAAAAAAAAAGAAAATTCTAAGATTTAAAGAATTTTTTGGTTCTAAAAATATATCAGATACTGAATTTGGAAAAAAACAAAATATTCTTTTAAACATTTTAAATAAAGTTTTTATTTGAGATAGATAAAAATTTTATGAGCTTTTTTTTTCTTTTTTTTTACCAAACCATTTGAATTAATATTAGAATAAACTTTAAAAATCAAAAAATAAAAAACTTATTCATTAAATTTTTTGTTGAAAATAGATATGTATATCAATTTATTATTTAAAAAGAAATTCATTTCAAAATTAAAATTTTGAAATTTTCTAATCTAAAGTGATTAAGTTGTTTCTATTCGAATTGTTACTTTTTCAAACTGTGAGATGAATTTATTCTCTAAATCTCTTCTTTTTTTTTTAATTAGATAAATTATGAAAAATCATAAATAAATGTAATCGTGTTGATTTAAAAATTAAATTAATTTACCTTCTAAAGCGTTTTTATTTTATCTTTATTCATTGCAATTAACATTAAAAAATCAGTTATTCAAAAAATAATTTAAATGCTCCAAATTTCATATCATTATAATTCTAAATTAAACGAATAGATTGTAGAATTTAACTAATTGCTATTAATACCAAGGGATAAATTGGTAACTTGGAAATATTTAGAAATGATGCCTTTTTACATTTTTAATTAATGAGTTTTTCATTATTATAAATAACTTACATCATCAAATATTTGTTCCTAATATTTTAGTCATTATAAGATTTTTAAAATTTGCTTATTTAGAGATTTGATCTGAAAGCAAATCTAATCAAAATAGCTATGTCTAGTAAATTATGGCTGCACAATGATTAGTATAATTGTTAGATGCAATCTCAACTAGGCACTCGACCATAAATATTGTTCTAATCACTTATAACTTTTTAGTATTTCCTAGGACAATCGCAATTTTATTTTATTTTAAGTTGGTTTTTTTATTTAATTTTTTTTTGAATTTTAGAGTTTTCAAAAGATAGGAATTATTACATTAAATCTTCATTTTTTTTCGAATTCTTAAATCAAATATTTAACAATTAGCTAAAAATATTTGAAAAATATTTAAAATTATTAAAATTGAGTTATTCAAAATATAAAGTTTGTTGAAAATTTAATTAATTTTAAAGCAGTTTAGTAAAAATTATTAAATTTTAATCAATTTATAGCAATTTATAAAGTTATGTAGATAAGAAAATAGGATAAATTGAGCAAAAGCTGAATTTCTTTTTTAATGAAGCTAGACTTAGAGGAAGTAATCTTAAATATTTTTTTGATTTTTTTTAATCTTTTTTGTGTGTAAGTAGCGACTAAAATGTTATAAAAAATTATTTTTCTAATCTAAACTTTTTATCTCAAGACAAAAAATCTCTTGTTTTTAGAATAATTATAAATATTTATTGTATAGATTATTTTTAAAATATTCAGCCTTTTGAAGGCATAAATTTTCCAGACTAGAGAATTTTTATAAATAATAAAAAAATTAGCTATTAAGATTTAGATATTCAAAAAAAAATCTGAGTTAAACTATTTTAACTTTTAAATTTTATTCTATTTTTAGTGAATTTAAATTCATTCAAAATATAAAAAAATATTCTCCGGTATGATTAAAATTGATTAATCATTTAGAATCATGAGAGTTTCAAATGTGTTCATCTATCGGCATTTAATTTATTCCATCGTTGCTTTTTTTTCAAACAGAAATTCTTATCAATAATTGATAAATTTATTTGAATTTTGGTTTTTATGTAGCTTTGAGAGAAAATATATTTTTTTATCATAAACGATTTATGCAACTATCATTTCATATTATTAAAATGAATTTTTAAAATTTATTTATTTCAAGCCTTATCAAAATTGTTCAGACTGTAAACTTTTTTTTGGATAAATTAATTTCATAGTTTGTTGTTTAAAATAAAGAGGATTTGAAAGAGGGAGAGCGAGAAAGAAATAGAATGTTTAAAAATAAATCGATAAAAGACTGAAATACGGTCACTGCATTTTTTGCAGTGATTAATAAGGAGAAATTACATTTTATTAAAATATATGATGACGTTAGTAAATAAAATTGAACGCTTTTTAAACTCATCTTACCTTTTGTTAGCAAAAATACAGTATTTTGACGCTGGCAATTTTTACAGGTATTAAAGTGGATCAAAAAGATTACAAAATATGTGCGTGTGCACAAAAAATTAAGACATATTTAACTGAAACAAGCTACAAAATTTATTTTAGAACAAAAATTAGCATAATTATATTGAAGAATTCCAAAAATCACGGCCAGGCTATTCATTAATCAAAACATCTGGTCTCAGGTAGGACCTAAATACCAAGGTGTCAAATAAATTCTAAGTTACATAACAAAATGCTAAGCAAAGTTTAATTTATTTTCATGTTTCTATGACTTAGAGTTTAAAATTTAAAATGAAATTCTTAGATTAAAATGAATCGAGAGTAGTTTTTAGTTTAACCTTTCGGATAATGGTTAACTATTTTATTTAATCCAAAGCGATTTATTAGTACACAATTTTAGTTTAAATGTAACATGTCGTTTTTAAAAAAAATCAAAAATTCAAAAAGCTTTTCTATTTTCACTTCACATTCGTCAACAAACAGCCACAATCACTCACAAAAAGCGTTCGATAACATAAATTACTCTTTGAATAATACGAATACTTTAAATAGTACGTATAGCAATGGTTCACCAGCTAAATATGATGCTTCCCAGACTCGGACCCTTGTCATTTATCATATTGACTCGGAAACAGAAGGAACTTTTAGTCTAACCATTAGAGTAAGTTATTTTTTCTTTTTAATTTATCAGGTTTATTACCAAATTTAATAAATAATTAAAAATATTGTTTTTTTTAATTAAAATTTTGATAATTTGAATCGAAAACTTAAAATTATTAATTAAAAAAAAATTGGACAAAAAAAAGTTTAGCCATTATATTCAAAATAAAACATCAAATTTTGTCATGTGATGAAATTTTGAAAATTTTAACTTTAGCGCTAGAAAATCTGCCAGATTATTAATAAAAATATCACATTTAGTTATGATTATAATTTAAAATTTTTTTCTGAAATTTAATTAAAATGTCAAATTTTAGTTATCAAAAAATTAATTAAATTATAATGGCCAACTTGGTTAATTGATGTGACAAGTGAAAAGACCCAAAAGTAAAACTTTTTTTTTAGCTCCATGCCAGAATGATTGCTTTCAAATTCACCCTCTCCTATGCTAGGAACATAAGATTATAAAAATACTTGATTTTTTTTGATTCTAATTTAAAGTAGCTTCAACTTGGAAAAAAGCGCAATTAATTAAATGAATAATAATATTTTATTTAATTAAAAAAGTGTAAATTAAATTATTGGAAATAGAAAAAATAGGTTCAAACAAAAAAATTATTGTTTAATCAACACCATGATTGAAAGGAAAGTATCATCATTTTTAGTGTTTAATTGTTCGTTTTGAATTGAATTAAATTTATTTTTTACTTATGAATATCTAACTAAAGCTCCCGAATATTGAGGATGATTTATTATAAAATAACAAAGATGAAGCAAATTTTGGTTCTCATTAAAAAATGTGTTTTTTTTTTTTTTGAATATTTGTATTGTTTTTGAACTAATCTAAGTGATAAAAATGATCTAAATTTAAAAAAATATATATTTTAAAATAAAACGAATAACAGTATTCCAATTGATAACAAATTTGAAATATATTTTGATAAAACAATTAGATATTAATTAAAATTTTCTCAAAAATTCTTAACTTTTTAAATTAAAAATTTATTAAGATAAAAACCATTAGAATTAATAAAAAATTTACAGTGCTAATTATTTTTTATAAATATTTTATTTACATATTTATTAAGATCCTAAATTTAAAATAAAAAAATTAAAAAAGTGTAAATTATTTAGTTTAACTTTAGTCAAATTTTTTTTTATCTCGTTTTTATTTTTTTTAAAGTAATAATTTCTAATTTTTAAGGATGATGACTTGGGTGAAGTAGTGATAGATCGAGTTTGCGATCACTTTAGCCTGATCGACTACAAAGAATACTTTGGTCTCAAGTATACTCTTGTAGACAATAAGGGCGACTATGAAATATTTTGGTTAGATCCATTAAAAAAAGCCGGAAAGCAGCTAAAAAGTAATTAAGGTTTAAAAAAAAATTGTAACTAAAAAAATCTAAAATAAAGATACGAATAACATCTTGACATTCCGAGTAAAGCATTTTCCGGGTAAGCCGGAATTAATCGAAAGCGAATATGTTCGCTACTTGATTTTTTTGCAAATCAGAAATTATTTGCTCAAAGGTGATTTACATTTGTCTCTTGTTGACGAGACTCAATTAGCAGCTTACGCAGTTCAAGCATCACTTGGAGACTATGATGAAGAGTTACATAAAAGCAATTATCTTTCTGATGTTCAGTTTTTATCCCACAAGACCATAAAGGCTGAAGAATCAATACGAGAATACCACAAGCAACTAAAGTACTAAGAAAATATTTTAAAAATAAAAAAAAATTTAATGCAAAATTCGAAGGGGAAAAACACCAGCGGAAATGGAATTGGCTTTCTTGGAAAAGGCTTCCAAGTTTGATACATATGGTGCCGAATTAATTGTTGTAAAGGTAATATTTATTTTAATCAAGAAATCTAACAACCCTTAAAAATTTTTAAAAGAATAGCAAAAATGTTCTCATTAATTTTGGCGTTTCCCATAATGGACTAATAACATTTCTACACGGCCATTCACCTAATTTGGCAAAGATTTGTCTTTATCCTTGGACTCAGATTGGAAAAATAACCTATGAAGGCAAAAAGTTGCAAGTTCATGCTTTCACGCCTGATGTAATTAAAATATTATTTTTTTAAAATTTTTTCTTGAATTTATTTTTTATTTTCTAGAATAACAATTCGGAAGTTTTTGTGAGTTTATTTACTTTATTTTTTTAATTAAAAAAAAACTGGAAATAAATTGCAATCATTTTAAACAGAAAAAACACCTAATGTCTTTCAAATGTAACAATGAAAGAATCTGCAAACACCTTTGGAAATTTATACTGGACCAAAAAGCATTTTTCAAGTAAACTAATATCAATAAATTGCTTTATTTTCAAAATTAAATGATTGGCTTTAAAGCTTTAAAAAAGGAGCAGATGTGCCTCGAGTAAAAAGCTCGAGTAGTTTATTTCATCATAAATCTAAATTTAGATTCAGTGGACGATGTGAGAGTGAACTAATCGCATCACAAGCACAATCAATTTCATACAAAAATTTGGACACCCTAAACTCGTCACTCAATACAACTCAAAATAGCACTTCGTTTGAACGAAGTGCTACTATTCATTATCCATCAACATTCAAGAGGTAAACATTTTGTTCTTTTTTTTACTAATTCTTTTTTTTCTAGAAACTTATCTTTTAAAAATTGATAAATGGGGAAGCTATTTATAATTAGCAATAGAAGTGGCAGAATTTTAGCAAATTTGATTAAATTTTTGATAAAATATTAAACATCATTCTTATTATATTTATCGGAAAAATATGTTTAAATATCTTTTGATTCAAAAGATAATAAAATTCAAACAACTGTTGTATCAGCTACTACGGAAGTCTGCAATATCTGTGCAAATTGATAGCTATTTATTTTCAATATTATTAAATTGGAATGAATTTTGCATAATTTGCAAAGATTTTGCGGACTTAAGTTGTATGTCAAACAGTTGTTTCACTTTGTTTCAACTGTAGAAAAATTTTTTTAACTTTTTGAATTGGAAATTTTGCATGAAATTTAAAAATGCCTCTGCACCCATTTTTTAACATCCTCTTTATTTTATTTTCATAATTTTTATACGTAATTTTTTTCTATGCTTCAATCTTTATTAAAATTGTTTTCTTGTCAAAATTAAAATTTACAACGAGTAAAAAATTATTTTAAATAAAGAGAATATTACAATCAATAGTTGTAAGTTATAAGCATGAAAAATCGAACTTTGTTTTTCAAAATAATTTATTTTATAAAAAAAAAAATCTTGCAAAATATTTTCTTTAAAAAATTTAAATAAAAAATCAAGTTTGTTTAATTACAAATTCTAAATTGGATTTAAATTTCGAAATATTTTTTTTTAAACTTTCAATAAAATGTTCGTACACCATTTTCAACAACTGAATTTTTTAGAAATTACTTAAATTATTGATAATTTTAAGCTCATTATTATAAATTTTAAAATTATTCGGCGATGTCAAGAAAATTAAATATAAAAAAATAGAAATTATAAAAAATAAATTATTTTTTTTCATATTTTATATATTAAAATTAATTTAATTTACTTAATTGTTTGTTTTTGAGATTTTTTTTCTTTTCCATCTTTAGACATTTTAAACAAAGATCGCCAAATTTTATACTCATATCATGGATTCAATTTAAAAAACTAGTTCCTTAAAAAAAAGTGTTTATAATATTTTTGGCCTCGAGCAGTTTGGGATGCTCACTTGAATCCTCTCTTTCAGCCCCGTGTTGAGTATTCTGATGAAAAATATATATTTTTGAAAATATGAAACTGTTATTAGACCCAAATATCAAATTTTTTTTTGTTATCTCATGAAAGAATGAATTTATGTTGAGTGATAGTAATAAAAGATTTAATTTAAGAAACAAAAAGATGAAAAAAATATTTATTATTATTTATTAAAAAAGACTGACAAAACTTTTTTTTTATTTAAAATATATATATTTGTAATGAAAAAATTAACGAATTAATTATAAATATTTACTATTTTATCATGGCCATCAAATTATTTATGTCCAGCCTTTTTTTTTAGAAAATTTACACGGTCATCAATTAAATTTTTATTGATTGGGTTGGCAAATTAGTCGTATGTGTCACAAGAACCATGTGATTTTTCTAAAGAACATTTTGTTTAAAATTTTGAAAAAGAAATCAGGGATTCATGGTTTAAAGATTATGGGTTTAATCATCTACTTTGTAATAAAAATGAAACCAAGTAGACTTGAATTGAGTGTTTTCTTTTTTTAATTTAAGATGCATCAATTGGCCTTAAGAAATGAATAAATTACTTAATTATCGGGTATGTTTCTAGCTAAAAGGGCAAATTATCATCTCTAAAAAAGAGAAAATAAAATCAATTATTTTGAATTTTCAGATTCAATGATTTTCAATATATGACAATTTTTTTACTACGAAATTCAAAATTAGTAATTTTTACACAATAATTTTTTATTTTTATTTCTATATTTCAATGAAAGAATGTATTTTTAACAGTTTTTTTTCGTCTCACATAAAAAAATATTAAAACAAAAAATTTAATTTTTTCTCATATGTAAAAGTTTTAAAAATAAAAAGGAAAAAATTAAATTTTCCAAAGCACTAAGAGGTGAAAAAAACACTGGTTTCATTATTTTACACTGGCTTTTTTTAAATACAGATTCATTAAAATTCAATGGCATAAATTTTATTCTAAAATTTCCAATTTCGAACAGTATAAAAATTTGGTTCATTAAGAACTATCACATGATTTTTAAAATAAAATCAAAAAATAAAACCTTTTTTTTTATGATTCTTTACTAAAAATATAAATCTTAATAAAAGTAAAATTAAAATTTTAAATTTAAGACGCACATTTGTAAGTCCGTTTCGTCCGACTAGTAAACGTTTTAGTGGCCATAATACATCATCATCCGATTGCGATCAGAAAACAAGCAACAGTGATTCTAACAACAACAATTTAAATAAAATAGATAATTTAAACGTAAGTCAAGTAAGCTCAAATAGTACAAAAAAAGCAGGTAACTCTATGGAGACAGCATCGACCAATACTCAGCAAACGGTAATAATAAAGGCCGACCTAGTAGAAGAAACAAATGAAGAATTGGGACAAGAGCCTAGTTTTACTTCGACTCCTCAAGTTATTTCAAAACATCCGCTAAGAGAAGATCCGACCAAATCAGACAAGCTAAATGGAACACTTTGTAATCAAGTATCTAATGAGGACGAGGATGAAATTTTTTATGACCATGACGAAATTCAATTTTCAGACATAAATTCTTCTGATTTATTTACACCAAATGGAAAATTAGCTCCCAGAAGCTCTTTTAGTGAACAATCTAATCAAAAATCATATTTCAAATATTTCGTTGTGCTTGCATGCTTTGGTTTTATGACATATTGGTTATTTTTTTCTAATAATGCATCAACATCATCATTAGTTACTCGTCTGGCCAATAATGCATTTTTTATAGCCCACATGATCAAATTTAAACTGATTAGCTTTTTGAATAATTCAAATTATAGTGAATATTCTCTGAATTCTCGGTGGGTTCAATGGCCAGTTTTCACCAATTCAACATTGGATCCCTTAATTTCATGGTTTCTTTCAAAATATCGAGCAGATTAATTTGTATTTCTTGAATTTTACGTCACCAAATTATATGAAAGTGTGTAATTTATTTTATATATTTTAGTTTTTTTTTTTGTATAAATCACCCAGTATATATCGGAGAATAATCATTTTTGTCTTGATTTAAATAACAATTTTATTGTCCTTTTTATTTTATGAGCTAACGGAATTTTATAATTAAATAAACGAAAAAAAAAGAGAATTTTACACATTGCTTCATTTTATTTGCTTGCAATTAATGTTTTTATTTTAGCTTTAGTTGTTTATTAATTGTAAAACCGGTAATTATTGCACATTCTAATCCAAAAATCAGCTCTCTTTTTTTTTAAATCAAATTTTATTTAAGAAGAGAAGTCTTCTTCTATTTAAAAGGAAAGTAAAATTGTTTTTTTTTTTTAAAGTTTCAATGATCATCAAATATGAACTTATTTATTTGATAAAAAAAACACTAAAGTAGAGTTAAAATATTTCTTTTTATTTTCATTTAACAAATAAATAATTTGATAATTTTAAATGTCTTTCTTTTTGAAATGTATTTGAAATATGTCAACGATTAAAAAATAAAGTAATTTCGGTTCAGGTCGTTCAGCATCCAGCTTCATCAACTACATTGCTTGACTTCTGAGCAAGATTGTCCGTCTAACTGCGACCGAGATCAAGAAGGCAGCGCAAGATCGTGAAAAGTGGAAGAGCATTGTGGTCGTCTGTTCTAAATAACCCACTTGGCATACTCAAATAACAGTCGATCAATGATGATGATTATGGTGCATGGTGATCAAAATTTCTATTATTTGGCTTGAAATTAGTAATCTCAGTCCTGTGAAACCCTAATTTTCATTTTTTTTGGGAATTACTTTAAAAGAATTATTTTTTTGTATATATTCTAAAGGAGTAAAAAATTTATAAAAATAAAATTAATATAATTTATAAGCATAAAATTTTCTACACTCTGGTATATAGTTTTAAAGGGGTGTGGTAATTCTAAATTTTTTTAGAAAAGCTGAAAAAAATTTTTTTTTCAATTAAATCGTAAGTAGTCTCAAGGATCACATAGGATTTTGAGAATATGACTATAAAAAGACATTTTAGTTTAAGTAATTTTGTAGATCCTGACAAATTTAATTAAATTAAAAATTAAGCTAAAAATAATTAAATTTATTCAAGCAATTTTTTTAAAAAATCATCAAAGTAATTAAAATAGAATAATAAAAATCTTTCAAAACCAAAAATATAAAAACTAATCTATTAATCAAACTCAAAAGTTTAATTTAATTGAAAAAAAATTTTTTCTATTTTTGTACAGTCATTGTTTTAAGCCGATGAGGCTTTTGCCCTTAATAGCTGAATTATGAATCTTATTAAGCTTAGCCTCAAGATAATTAGAATAGACAACTTTATTAAACAGTTATTATTTTTTTTGAATTTTTGATCAAAATTTCTTTAAATCATAATAGTTTAGCATCGTTCATTGTCTTATCATCATGATCGAATAAAGTTAGGTATTTATTGCTGTAACTTTCTATCAAGAATTAGTTTATCAATCTAGTTAGTTTATAATTTTCTAAACCACTTGCTAGCTTATAAATTTCGATCAAATCTAGTCTCATTTGCCTTTAAAATAGCTTTGTTACCCATCTTTGTTGATCGCATTTCATATTCCATACCTCTCAAAGCCAAATATATTTTTGTGGCACTTTCCTTGAAATCTTCTAATGTATTCACATCCATCTTTTTATTTGGATTTCAAACTTGCACCGCATCTTATAGGTGTGGTCTTAGCAAAGACGCAAATAATTATACCTAAACCAAAGTTCTTTTTTATTCTGAAAAATATTCACTTAAGCATTCCTTGTATCTTATTTGTTTTGCAGTCCACATTACATATCCACTTTCTTCATTTTTTTGAGCTATATGTTTATGTATCTCATTCTATCTTCCAAAATACATAATTTTAAATTTTTTAGCACACAAGCCCATACCCTTTATCTCTATCCATTCGCAAATCGCATCTAAATCTTTCTGTAACGTTATTTTTTCATAAACTTGATAGCTAATATTTGGAGACATCGGCATACTCCTCCATTGTATTTGAAACACAAACTGGAAGGTCATTTATGTATGGTCATTTGTAGAATGAATAGTATTATTGGATCAAGAACAAATCCACTTAGAACTACAGACACAGAATCTGATTAAGAATTTCAAAGGACAACACACTGCGTTCTGTTCATTCAGAAGTATTTATTTGATTTTATTTGTATCATAATTATTTTTTAAATGTTTTATTGAGAAATATTTTGTTTTTTTAATAATTATTTATTAGTTTATCTTTGCCGAGCTAAAGTTCCTTTAGATTTAAACAAAAAAAATCAAAATTAGAGAATAATTTAACTATAGAGTATTTAAAAAAAAAGAAATTTAACAAAAGAATTTTTGCAGTTTTTTTCTGTGAAATAGTACTTTTTAGATATTTTTACATATCCCAAATTTAGACTACTTTTTTTTTGAGACAAATAATTTCTATTAATATACAATTGTCGTATAAAATTCGGGGTTCAGTAAGAGTTGAGGCTTTTAAAAATAAAAAAATTAAATACTTGGAAAAATACTATATTTAACTTTAATAAGACAGAAAATTCAAAACTAAATCGCATTTTAAGTCTAACTTAACAAAAAGATTTAGATTGTTGGATGTACTAATTTAGTCTTTCCTAAAAGAGTTAATCGATTTGGGAAAGACATTGGTAAAAGCAAGGGTCAAGGAAAAGAATCAACTTGAGTAGAAATCAAAAGTAATGACCATATGCTCCACAAGGGTGAATATAGATTTAAAAAGATCAAAAACAGAAATTTTAAATTTAACTATTTTTCTAAAGTCTAAAAATCATTTTAGTAAAAGCAGTATAACTGAAGTATACCTTTTTTTTCTTCAAATTAGTATTTTACAGTGCGTTTAAGCTTTCAATTTTTCATAATAATATCGAACTAACTGTTCATCCTAATTTATAATTTTTTTTCCCAAATTTAAAAGTTAACTAATTCACACGAGGTTTGGAAATATTGTTTGGAATTCAGCAGTAAAAATGGTTTTTTATTTGAAAGTTCGGAATCAATGAGCCTGTCCATAAAGAAAAAAAAATTACGATGGCTAAGACATATACTTGAAATGAAGAAAATTGAATAACAAAAAGAGCACTGCAATGGACAGCGCAAGGCAAGCGAAAAGTAGGAAGACAACAATCATGAAATGGGGTGAAGCAAAAGATCGACTTGAGTGCAAATCAAAAGTAATGAACCTATGCACCACAAGGAGCGTAAAAGGAAAAAAAATTGAAAAATGAATTTCGTGATAAGATTAATTTAAGTATAAGAACTATCAAATAGATAGAAGTTTTAAAATTTTCATATATCAATACTGTTAATAAATCAAGGTTTTTAATTAAAAATTTTAATCAAAAAAGGTATACAAAATTATCTAATCAACAAGAGAGATATTTTGGAAAAAAATCAAAATTGAAAATTTGTAATAAAAATTCTAGTTAAAAATTAATACGGAATAGTTTCTTAAGTTTATTTTCTAAAGTGGAAATCAATATTTTTTTAATAAAGTCTTTTGTTTCAAAATCTAAATTATTTCCCAAATGTAATCAAATAAATAACTATTGACCATTCATGAATTTAATTAAAAATAGCTTAAAACGAACAAATTTTTATGCAATTTTCAATTTTATTCGTTTCGAGAAATTTTAAAATGAATGTTTTCCTACTTGGCATTTTTTTTGTTATTTTCAGAATGGGCTTCATGGCAGCAGTAATTAACTATTGTCCAAATGAACGATTTTGCAAATGTAACTGGGAATTGATGCGCATTGAGTGCTATTGCCGGACAGATGAATGCCGTAACGCGCTTTCTATAAATTCATTTCAAACCCAAGAGCAAAAAATTCCATACCAGTTTGTGAACAAAAACTTCAACCGCTTTAAAGAGATCTACATTAACGAAATTGAAAGAATAGATGAAAATTATTTTCAAAACGCTTCCTTTTCAGATGGCATAAAACTCAGCATTCAGTTTCCGAATATTTTGGGAAAAAATTTTCTTAAAGATTATTCTTTTATTAAAGATTTGGAAATAATTTACACAAATTTGGTTTTAATAGAACCTGAGGCATTTGATAATTTAAATTGTGATAAATTATCTTTTATTTCTTTAGGCGACAATTATGCCTTGGACTTAAAGTCATTTGGTAAAGACACGTACATAAAAAGCCTTAATTTAGACTATCACAGTTCAAACAATTTGAAATCGCTCTTTACAAGTGATAGTCCAGGTTGGAGAAGTCTAAAAAATCAAATAGACATGATTAACCTTGTAAATTACAGCTTGACGACAGCTCAGCTCAATCGCTATTGGACTTCGGATGCTGAAATTAGCAAAATTTACATCCAAGAAGCCAAAGGAATCAAAATTTTGGACCACACATTCGTTCCTAAGTTCAAAAATTTGGAAACAATTGAAATCTATTTTACCGATTTGAGCTACATTAGTCTCAATTTTGCAATTTTGCATGCTGACAGTCTAAAATCATTGACCATACGTCAATCAAATATAGAGATAATTCAACAAGGAATTTTTGGTTGTTTAAAAAAATTGGAATATTTGGACTTGAGCTCAAATCCAATCAAACAAATTGAACTCAAGGCTTTTCAGGAAACTTCGATTCAGACACTTTTATTGCACTCTATTTCCGAGTATTATCATGTAGACAATTCGGACATTTGCATGCTAAGCTTTTTACCATGTGGTGTCAATGTCTATTTAGACAGCTTCGTAAATTCATGGAAATCTTGTTCTCACATATTCATCAATGAACTTCGGCATAAAGAAAAAAGATTTGACTTTTCAATGAAAAATTTTCAGTATGTTGAATACTCAAATTCATATCGTGATTGCAAACTAGGAGAAACACTAGTCAAATGCCTAACTCAAACTAATCGAGGCAACCATTGTTTGCTTAAGCAATTTAAAGTTGAAGTCAAACATGATACGCTTGGGCAAGCTACATTGACAACAAAAAAATTAAAAATTGAAAATAGTTCTAGTCACGTTTATGTACACAAGTCATTAAATGAATTGGATAATAAAACTAATCATAGTTTTAAATTTTTAGACAAAGATTACAGCAGACATTTAGAAAGTGAATGGTTGATTTTTTTTATACTTCTGTTGATATTTTTTTGCCTATTTCAAATTTTAATCGCCATTTTAATAATATATTTGTTTAGCAATAGGAAAAATAGTGTAAATTGCTTGGATAAAAGAGTGGGATCTTCACCAAGAGCAATTTCTGTCAAACCAAGTGCTGATCTTTTAGGAGAAAATGATCACAAAGCCAAAGATCTTGATGAAATTCGCTTAAAACGTGTTGCTTTTTCCAGACCAAAATATACTCCACGAGTTCCGATTCAATCTCTAAGGGAATCAGCATTTGATAATTTTAGATATTAACGATTAGTTTTTCTAGCTTTGTAGATGTAAAGATTAATGAAATAAAGTTTTTTTTTTAGTTTTTCAATTTTCTATCTATCAAATTTTACCTGATAACCAGAGATCATCTTAGCCTTTTTGGCTTAAATTTTTATGTAAAGAATAAATATGCATTCAATAAAAAACATTAAACAATATTTTATTTTTTTACTTTAAGTAAATTTTTTGGTATTTGTCAAGCATAAATCAAACATTTATTTAATAAAATCTAGGCTTTCATTAATCTACATAAAAAAGAATTGTTTTTAAATAAATTGCGTTCATTTAAATTTACAAAGCTTTTTGTTCAAATAAAAAAAAGACTTGTTAAAAATGTCATAATTTAGCTTTAAATTAGATTTTGCGTTTTGGATTTGATTTTTAATGGAACCCTAAAAAATTTTATTTATTCTTATTTCAGTTAGTTCATCAACTTTTTTGAAAACTTATTTTGCCACATGTTTTTAATCAAATTTAATTTATATGTCCTTTTCTACTCTAACAATACTTTAAATCTAATCTGATAAAATTTTATATAAGCTTTTAAAATTGAATAAAAATTCCTTTTAAATTACTATTTAGTTTTGAACATAATTAGTTCAAAAAACTTCAATCAAGCGGCAAAATTTGTTCCTTCAATTAGAAACTTAAGTCATCAGGGCCATCATAAAACTGTAGCTTCAACTGGGAGCTAAAAAAAAACTGAGAAGAGACTGATTCAACTGATTCAACTGTATAAAATTATAATTTTTTTAAAGAAGTCGACACTACCAGGTTTCATCGAAAGTTTGTTTCATGGAAATAGATAATTGAAAACATAAATTGACTATTTTTCACAGTAAAATAAGCAAAGAAATTCATTTTTAGTTTTTTAACACTCAAAGACCGGAGGGGTCTTTGAACCCATTTTGTTGTTTCCTCTCTTTGTTTTTTATTCAATAAATTTAATATATTTTTTATTTTAAATCATTTCTAAAATCAAAATATTATAAAAAATTTATAAATTTTATTACAAAATAAATTTATTTTCTTTGAAAAAAACAAGTCAATTAATGAGTCGAAAGATCCCTCCCATCTCCCATCTTTAATACTTATTTAAAAAATATGATATGGCATGTTCCATCAATTTTAAAGTATGTGTTAAGAAAAAAAAACATAATTAATTGAAACTGAAAAACCATATTATTTTTAAAAATGGGCTGAAGAAAAGACTAAACTCTGTTCCAAACTGCTTGAGTTTTCGATTCTAACTGTATATCAAATAAATAAGCCAACATAGAAGTTGTATCCATAAAAATATTTTCTCTTCTTTTCTATAATTATCAGCCGATTATTATTAGACTCTTAAAAGATCGCCATATTAACAAAATAAGGGCCAGTATAACATTTGCTGGAGATTAAACAGAAATTAAGATGAAACTATTATTATTATTTACATAATTGTTTTCTTTTTTCTATTCTTTCAGATTAAAGTATCAAATAAAAAATTATTAAACTATTCCCAATATATGATGCAATTAGTCTAGATGTTTTTTTTTTTGAGAGAATGACATCAATTCCAGAAAACAAGTTTTAATAATTTATATTTAATTGATTTTTTTTAAAATTAATCAATTTTGTAATTTTTTACTTTAAATTTTCATTCTGATGAAAAAAATTAAAAAAATTTGATACAAATTTATGAATGTTAATTGTTTAATTTTAAATATTAAAAATTTTATTAAAATTAAATGAATTAAGTGCTTATATTAGTCGACTATGATGACTTAAGACACTAGCCTGTTAATTAATCTTAAAATTGCTTGTTGCTGGATGAAATGCAAGTCTTACTACCAGTATTTTATTATTTTTAAGATGTTAATGTTAAATTAGAACATATTCGTTTATTTTTAACTAAAATGATTCGAGCAAACTCTAAATACTACTATGATAACCTCTAATCATCAAAAGGCATAACTTTATTCCAAAAGATCAAAAGCCAGACAAAATCCAATTAGAAACAAATCAAAGCTTTTCTGAAAAAAAGTTAATTAGCTGCAGCAATCTTGAAATAATTTTAATCTATTGAATTTATTTAAACTTTCAACAAAAAAAAATTATTTTAATGACATTGGGTTTGTCTTAACTAGAAGACATAAGAAAAATTTTTGCAAGTAGATTTTTAATCTTATTTTTTTGGAGCAAAGTTTTTTCTAGAATTTAAAAAAAAAATTATTGGAAATTATGTCGATTTAAATCTTGTAAATAATTTTTTTTTTCAAAAAGTAAATCAAAACATTTTTATGATCAAAAATAAAATTTCTCAAGCTATTTCAATTTTTATCTAAATTTAAAAATTAATGAAACTAAACAATTTCAACAGGTTATAATATTTACGGTAAAATACACCCAACAAATAAAAAATTAGATAAATAATTACCAAAATAAATATATAAAAATGAATCATCGATTAAAAGCTATAATTTTATCATATTTTATGATTGTGACAGGCTTAGAACTCATATTTTTAAATTAACTACAAGTTTTTTTGGATCTAATTTTTAAATTGCGATTCTCAAAAAAGAAAAAAAAGTTTAAATATAGAAGCACGTTAATGTGCCTAGAGAGTTGAACAGAATAATTTTAATTTGCTCGATATAAAAAAGCTATAAAATGAAAAAATATATTTTTTATGTTCAAGAAAATGAAATAATTTAAAAAATCTTAGAATGTAAAAGTTTGATACACATATTGATCACATGATCACCCAAAAGCATTTCTAATTTAAATATCAAAATCGTTGTTCAAAATTAAATGTAGAGCTGTGTTCGTGAATTGCGTTCTTTTTTTTTTTTTATTAATTTAAATTTACATCGTGTTGAATTTTTTTAAATTTTAGCATTAAAAATTAGAAAATTTTAAATTTTTTTTTAATTTTTTTTTCTTTTTGTATCTTATCTTTCATGCCAACCAGCGATTTTTATTTTAAACTAAAAGTTTCTCTTGGCAAAAGCATAATTAGCGAAAAAAGTCAGCTGCCTTGATCAAAACTGCTTATATTGTCACTAGTATTCAAATCCGGCTATTTAACCAGCAGTAAGCTTGAGATTAGATTTTTAATTTAAAAAATATTCAAATTTGATAAGTAAATTTTCAGAGGAATTTTTTTCAGTCAAAAATTAATTGCAGCACGTACCAAGAGAATGATTTAAATAGTTAAATAATAAAAAATGTTTCGATTCTGTAAGCAAACTTGCACTAAAATATTTTAAGTTAAGTTTAAAACCTTTGTAATCAAATCACTAACTGAGCAAGTGAACACTATGCAATGAATATTTAATTATTATTGCAAAAGCTAAAAATAATGGTTATTCATTTTTTTATTTTATTTTAAATTCATTTCGAGTAACTAATCTAATCTTGAGTTTCGATAAAAAAATGATGTTAAGATAAGCACTTTATTTAAGTTAACTTTTGTTCAGACCTTTTATACTGGGTTAATAAAATGCAAAATTATGCTAAATTTTTTTTTGTTGTTGGCTGAACATAAAAATACGCATAAAAATTTAAATTTTTAGCTTTTTGTTTTCATTAATTTTGGAAATATTACATGAATTGTATAATATTGCCGAATTATTAGCAAAAATAGTTTGTTTACAATTAGCTAAATGAAAAAAACACATTTTGCAATCTTTTTAAAAAGTGGTTCTGAAATTATTATTAAAAAAAATTTAATTTTTCTCATTAATTCGACTTAGATAAACTAATGACTGATCAAAATATATTCATACACTTAGTTGCTGGAGGGTAAATTTATCTACTGATAATTTAAAGAATGTACTATTTCATTATTTAAATTTAAGCTTAGCGGGCACCACTGGCGCAATATTAACCTGTCCACTAGAAGTGGTAAAAACTCGTTTACAAGCTAATCAAAATTCACAAAATAGTTTGGGGTTAACCCGTAAAATATTTAGGTCACACACGCATTTGAGTCCAATTCATCTTGGCTTTTCATCAAATAAGAGCTCATCAATTACCAAGACTGCCCACATTTTGTACAGAAACAGCCACGGTACTAGTTCTCACTTATTTGCCAATGACTTCGCTTTTACATCAATTCAAAATCCTGTTAAAAATCAGCATCAAATGGGCAGAAGTCATATTGGCAAAAGCATAGTATTTAGTTTTAGGTATTATATTAATCTAATTTAAAAAAAAAATAGATTAAATCTAAAATCAATTAGATCAATTGTTGAAAATGAAGGCTACAAAGGACTTTTCAAAGGTCTTGGTCCAACTATAATTGGAGTAGCTCCTTATAGGTACTAAATTAAGATAAACTGTTAATTTAATCAATAACTAAACAAAAAATAATTATAATTTTAGAGCAATTTATTTTTTTGCTTATGCCAATTCGAAAAGAGTTCTTTCGAACAGCATTGGAGAAAAAAGTTCTCTTCTTCACATTGTTTCGGCATTTATAGCAGGTACTAAAATTTAGAAAAATTATTAGTTAGTTTAGTTTTTGTTTTGTGAAATTTAATACAAAAGAACAGAAAAAAATGCTCAAAATTCACATTACTTTTCTTTTTAAAGTCAAAAGCAACTTATCTAAATGCAACATGGTGCAACATTCAAAGTTGATCTGCTATCAACAATCTGGTAAAACAATAGACAAATTTGGCTATAGTGCATCATTAGCAGACTTTGACTTGTGGTGCAACTAAGCATGTTGCAGTTTGTTGCACTTACAGGACTAATTAATAGCCTTCAGAAAGAAAAAAAAGTTATAAGCTTTTTTAGCATTAATTTTTGTTTTATTTTTTTATTTTGTACCATATTTCACAAAACCTTAGTTTTTAAATTGGGAAAAAATTTGATTGCTGATTTTTTTTAACAAAAGGTTTTTCAGCAGTGACAATAACAAATCCTATTTGGTTTGTAAAAACTCGAATGCAGCTTGATCAGTCAAGACGAGGACAATCAGCAATTCAGGTTATTGAAAAACTAATGAGAGAAAAAGGCCCGCTTGGTTTTTACAAGGGAATATCAGCATCCTATTTCGGCATAGCTGAATCGGCTCTTTATTTCGTTTTGTACGAAAAACTTAAGGCTGTTTCAACCGAAAATGACTCTCAGTTAAGTCTATACACTTATTTTACATCAGCGGGATTTTCAAAGACACTTGCAGCACTCATTTGCTACCCACACGGTTTGTTAAACTTATAAAGTTAGTATTTATAGCTAATTTTCGTAAAAAGAGGTTGCGCGAACACGATTAAGACTTGAAGGAGACAAATACAATGGATTTTTACAAACATTGGCTTTAGTAGCACGAGAAGAGGGTTTTAGAGGCTGGTATAAAGGAATGGGAACACATCTAATAAGACAAATACCAAATACAGCCATTGTTATGACTACTTATGAACTGATAGTATACTATTTTAATAGATATGACGCATCTTCAGATATAATATCGAATGATGTGGACGAATAAACGATTGTTTTTTTTATTTAAATTATCAAGTCCAGTATTGGCCTATTAATTTTAGTTTTAAATTGAAGATCTACAAATGTGTAGATAATTCCTAATCAAAGTTTAGTATTCAATATGACTTAAATTATCGCTTGGTATTTAGACTGAGTTTTTTTTTTATCTTCTGATAGACCGATAAGAAAAAAAACTTTGACTAAAAACCGAAATCTGTATCATCATACAACCTTATTTTCCATATGGTTATTTTTGATTCAAACAAAACGAATATCGTTATGAATGGACTCGTTTTTTTTTAATGATTTTTGACTTTTTATTTAATTTTTAAAAAAAATTGGAAAAGATTCAAAAAAATTGTTATAGGAGCAAACTAATTAATTACTTTTGCTGATTTATTTAATACTGCTAGCAAGTAGCTTTTTGAATATTATTAATCATTAGATTTGTTTAGAATGATGTCGGTAAAGAGAAGAAAAGTATTACAAATATACAGATATGAAAAACCTGTATTTTCTAATGTGATAATTATTAAAATTATTATTTGTAAAATATTGTAAATAATTTATTTTAAAATTTTCAGTAACTTTTATCCTGAAATAAAAATTAAAAATAACGTGCAATAAATTTTTTCCTGGTTTTCAGTTAAAAAAAAATCTTAAAAGTTTTTTATTTAATTACAGAGTTGTTTAAAAGTGACAAGTCTCAAACCAAGTCCAAGTCCAAGACTTTTAATTTTATTATTTTTAAAAAAGTCCAAGTCTAAAAACTTCAACATGTCATTTATTTTTAGTATTTAGCTATCTTCGATTATTTTGAAGCTATAACTTCTACTTTTGGAAAAAGATGATTCTATGTAAAAAACATGATCATTTTTTTAATTAATTAATAGACAAATTCTGATATCTGAGTTAAAGAGACGGAAAGTCCAGACTTGGACTTTTTAAAAAATAAAATAAATTTATAAGTCCGGACTTGGACTTTAATTTTGGACTTTTAAACAACTCTGTTTTATTAGATATAAATAGAGTTATTAAAAAGTATGACTATAATCAAAATAAAAAAATAAACTGTAGATTAATAATTTTAAAATTATATATTTAGATTAATAATATAAAAAGGCAACTCTATTTATCTAATTGAATAAAATTCTTTAAATGATGAAAGAATTGTTAATTTTTTATTTAGAATTATCAAATAAAAATATTATTTAAATAATTATTCGCTATTAAATGAATTTCGTATCATAAACAAAATAACTCTCATTGTGATAACATTATCTATTGAAAATAAAAAAATCAATAATTTACACCCAATACGGTTGACAGCAAACCAAGAAAAAGTCCGAAAGAAAAAAAAAGATCAATATCTGAAAGGAAAAATTTTAATTTTTTGATTTAAGAATATTTAAATAAAGTTTATAATTTTTGAATAAAAAAACGCAAAAAAAAATCATATGATTCGATTTGAATTCATAAACAAATAACAATTTTAGAAGAATTGTTTTTTTTTAATTATTAAAGAAACTTTCAAACACCAAAATAGTTGGATCTTTGATTTTACTTTTAAATTGGACATTATCAAATAATCAGATTTAAAAATAAACATAAATTGATCACGTCAACTGGAAATGTGCACTCAATTTTTCAAGCAGAAATACAAGAGGCCGTCCATAGAAAATAAAAAGAGAGATAATTAAGAATTGTGCTCAACGATGCAACTTCTTAACAAACCGTGTAGTCATTATCTGGAATAAGGTTGAATTGGATGCAGTGCAAGCTCAATCTAGCGATATTTTTATAGCAAAATTTTCAAAAACTTTTACAATATTATTTGCACATATTTTACATTATCAATCTACTGTAAGATTCACGCTTTTTATTTATGAGTAGCAATAAACCACAAAACAATACAATATTATAGTAATAAAACTCAACTAAACGCATTTTGATTCAAAAGCTGTCTTCGAATCAAAGTCAGTCAGATAAAATTCTTCAATCAAAAAATTGACATATCAGATTTTAAATTAAACTTAGATTTCAAAAAAAAGTGGGTCCTTGATGCCTCGGGATCTAAAAGAGGCAAGATTTAAAAAAAATGGATCAAGATTTAATCTATAATTTAAAGTTTTTTTTTAAAATAAAATTAGAGTTTTTAAAAATAGAAAGTGAAATTTTTTGAAAAGTTTATTGATCTGCTGTTTTTTTTTGATTATGTTTTCTGTTAAGTAAAACATACAAATTAATAAAATTTATTCTATTCGATATCAATTTTTTTGCGCCCATTATTCTCTTATTTTTCTCTTTTTTTTCTACTAACATAAGTTTTTTTTTGAACAATTACTTAAATTAACATTGATTTAAATTTGAAATTAAAAATGATTTAATAGTTGATATATTTGTTTGCAGCTTTTCGATTTTTTCCTTTAAAATCTGATTCTCTTGTTCTAGTTGATCGGATTTTTGTTCCATTTGATTATAGTGGTTTTTCTTATTTGAACGTGATATTTTGGAAGATTTATTGTTTTTTAGTCGTCTTTCAACATAATTCTCAAAATCTTGTTCTGTTTTGACATCTTTGGCTCTGTAAATGCCTTTAACTCTTTGTTTTTTCTTTTGCTTTTCTTCAACATCTTGGTCTTCTTCAAGCTGACGCTTAGAAGCATAAAGATGTTCGTGATCTATAGATTTATCTTGATTCAAAACATGCTCTTGACTTAGCAAAAAGTCATTTAGAAATGGATCATTAGCATTTATTTCTTGGTCTTGTTGTTGTTGTTGTTGTTGAACTTGTAGACTTAAATCAAGTGTCATAACATTTGAGTTATCATGTTCTGTTTGAATATTTGAATTATTTGTTGAATTGATTGCCAAAGGAGATATTTGCTCAAGACATTCTTCGAATTGCATTGAATGGTTCGAAGGAAAAAAATCAATTAAATTTTCATTTTCAAAATTAAGATTATTTTCCAATTCATCATTAAAAAAATCTAAATTTTGAGCTGCACTATCAAAATCGTCTATTAAATCTACTTCGTTTATTTTTTTATTATATTTTTCATCGTTTTGTTTATCATTAATTTCTATGAAATCATTAGTTTTGCCATTACCATCCGCATCAATGTTAGCATTATTGTTAATGGGGTTAAATAGGCCACATGCTTTCTGTTGTAAAGGTAGTGAAGTATTCTCTTTCAATATCCTGGAATAAATAACAGGTTTGTTCAGATGAATTTTCAAGTTCTTCAAAGTCATCAATTGGGTCTGTGATGATGTCAATTTGATTATCTTTTTTTGGCTCATTTTCAAATAAATTAAAATCTTCAATCCAATGCTCACTATGAATTAAATCATCAAATTGGTTGAGTTGATTAAGGATAATATTGGAGTCAAAATTCGACATTACAATTCTTTAAAATTCATATTTACTCATTTAAAAAATTTAAATCTTAAATCTAATGATTTAGTTTACCTTTGATTATTTTCGAGTAAAAAATCAATAGCTATTTGTTTATTCACTTTAAATCTCTTTGTGAAATTAAAACTGTTTCCTTTTTTATTGATAATTTGTGTCAATCGATCTTATTTAGGACAACAAGCTTGCTCCTTTGACTATTTTTAAAAACCCAATGTTCAGGTTATCTAGAAGATAAGTCAAAAAGAAAAGATTAAATAATTTGGTTGCGAAATTCTAGTTGAAATTTTGAAATTAGAAAATTTAAAACTATTTTAAGTGAATACAGTGCCTTTTATACCCAAAATATTATATTATAATAAAAACTCATAATTTTTGGAGAATTTCGCAATAATAAATAAATATTACTTCGAATTTTGTTGCCTAGACTAAAAAACATATGCAAAAATTTTTAATTTAAATTAAATAAATAATTTAATGGATTTAAATTTTTTTAAAATTATTTAGAATTTTTAAAAGACAATATTATTTGTCGAAAATATTTATGAACAATTTGGAATATCTGGAAGTTTACAAAATGTAAAATTTTTGTAAACCAATAATTTTTTCTGGTCAAATTAATGATTTCTTAATATAATATAATATTACTTTAATAAAAGGTCCTATATTCACTTTTAATCTTTTTAAATTTTCTAATTTCAAAATTTCAACTAAAATTTCTCAACCAAATTATTTTAATCTAATTCCCACCAATAATCGAATCGTTGGAGAGTTTGAAATCTTGGCCTAGAGTGTAGCGGTCTAAAAAAAACAATAATAAACGACTGATTGTCCTTCTTTAAACTTTTCAACTTTCTGTCCTTTTTCATAAATAAAACGTTCGAAATACTCAGCTTGTCTGATTTTTGTCTCTGTTATTTTTTTAAAATAGTCCTTGATAACTTTGTGGTTACCACGCCAGACACTTACTTACATAGACTTCTAATCATTCTTGTTGTTATCAGTAGATATTAGACTACGCAATGTTGCATTGTGATACTAGAAATACGTACTCTTTTTGAACATAGAAAAAAGAAAAAAAAATATATAGATTATAAACAACTCCTGCAACAGAGACATCACGTTGTCGGTGGGCTACACCAGCTCGCTGGGCTTGCGGTTTAAGAGAAAAATCTACGAACAGATGAACATCAACAGCCCCTGCATTCCTATAGTAGGTCTGACTAGCGAAGACACTATCCACTGGTTTAACTTTGCCCACACGTTCAACTCGTCGTATTTCAAAGACATGATCATGCGCGAAGGTTCCATCATTAAATGCAAGCTCAATCACAGCTTGTTTCAACGGTCAAGTCACCCTAGTGACACGAGTGGACTGATACTCGTGTCGAAACAAAAAAAGTGCAGGCGACAAGTGGCTGCTGGGCAATGTTGCGGATGTATCCAATCATTTTTGCTCGTCTCATTTCGCCGCTTGACCACCAGTCGAAAGGAGAGGCACTGACTGTTTTACCTACAACAAACTTACCGTGTTGTCCGTGCTAATATCACGTGTGTGCCGACTAAGTCAACTGATTGTCGACTCGAACTTTTGCCGCTTTTTTTTCAAACTGATTTTACTCGAAACAAAAAGTAAAAGACTTATCGATGCTATAGAACTTTTTATTAAAATAAAAAAAAATAAATATGTAAAACTCAAGTCCCTCTTTATCCCACTTTATGCCTTTTTCAATTGAAAGGATGATGTAGGTAGGTCTAAAGTTTTTTGTCCATATCCAAACCAAAACTGCTTCCTTCCATGTTCTTTCTTTGGATCCTAATGATCCGGAGCCAGGATTTTCCCACGAAAATTACGTCTTGTTGCTCATTTGATCACCACTGCTCAACTTCGGCCTCTGAAATTATTTATTTATTAATTCTAAGCTGAGGCCGATCGCCGACCACTTGCTCAGTGACCCGTCAAATAAGGCTCACTGTATTTAATATTTTAAATTAAAAAATTCAAGAAAGTTCAAAAAAGTTAGTTTAAATTATACAAAAATTATTAACTTTCAAATAAAAATAAGAAACACAATATCAAAAGATTTAAGTTGTACTATGTTACATAATTTTTCTAGTATTTTGTAAAAAAAGAAATTTAAATAAAAAATACAACATTTTCAAAATTCAAATGAACCCTATTTCTAAGTTATTTCAGTCTGAATAACTAATTTTGATGCATGGTTACCAATTAAAATATTTGGTAACCAATAATAGTTTTTGCCTCACTAATCAAGCGTTCATTAGAGTCTATTTGAAGATTTAATTTTCCCAGTCGTTTTTCAAGAGGATTTAAACGATTTTGAATATAGTTTTCGATGAAATTCCTAATAATTAAGTCGGTGTCTTCGTTAAAACTCTTATTGAGTCATAGAGTTGTTTTGTTTTGTTTTCGAATTGATTTTATTTGCTCTGATTTCAAATCTTTCTGAAAAGTGAATTCCAGCTTTGAAGTTTTGTAAGATTTCATTCGCTTTGTTCTGTGACCGGATTAGAAATCGTTGAGATGTTTGATATAGTTGGTGAACTGATTTTAACGGTACTGACATTTTAATAGTGTGTTTGTCTTGTTTTTTATCATCAAAAACGTTTGGTTAATAGCGTTTTAAATTGTCGATTTGTGATTGAGTCTGTTCGATTCGTAATTGAATTGTGCTTACCCATTTTAATACTTTTTTGTGCGCTATAAGATCCTGTTGCAGTTTGTAATCCAGTAATTTTATGTATTCCACCGAGTTTGTGTTTTGTGTCGGCTTGTTTATAATTGCCTATCTTTTAATTTATGTTAAAGTAAGCTAGGAATTTCGTGAAATTCTGAGATTTCAAAAATTGTAGCACAACTTATACAGGCGACTTAGAGGGTCGAAAAAACAATAGCTCGAGCTCGAGAACGGTTTTCAAAATTTCAGAAAAATTATGTTGAAGAACTTTTTACTCTGCAGCGAGTCGATGCTCATGGATTCCCCAGCCCATAGTATGTTTTGAAATAAAAAAAGTACCCATGTTTCAATTGGCTTACAAGAATACATAAATTTCGATAGCTAATGAGTAGACATTAGCTATCGTGATAATGGGTAGATATTAATCTAATTTTGCTGTTGTTTGTGCTCCAAGTATACAATGCCATCAGTGTCAGTAAAATGGGAATTCGCCAGCAGTGCCAACTATCCAACATTTCAAACTTTTCTAAAATTTTTATTTTGAATAAAACAGTTTAAATCTTGTTGAATTTTTAATTGAAAAACAAAATAGGTCTCAAATAGGTTACAGGTGTTACAAGTTTTGTAAAAAAGTATCCATGTCCATGTTTTCGTACTCAGGATCAAGTCTGAATTGCGGTCACCGCTTCTTTAGTGTTGCAGCTAGGCGCAAACCGTATAAAAAAGGTCTTCAAATGTTTCATCGATAATTGGTTCGTCACAGATAATTCATGAGGACGGACGCCTCTACAAATTTTTTGTTTGTCTCAAAGTTAGCCTTTTTTGAAAGTATTCTGGTTCGTGAAACCACCAGAAAGAGACGTTCGGGGCTCAAGAGCGAAAAGCGATCGTCGATGTTATTATTAATATGACTTCATTGCATTGTTGGCGTACTCAAAGGGCCGGTTGGCCGTAAAAATAAAGTGGGACATCAGAAAGTTGAACGGGGGGACTTGTTAGTTCGGCCTTTGTATTGTGCCGTGTGCTTCAATCATTTTTTTGAACCTTTCGGCGTTCACCAGAAACGTTTCATTGTCATAGAGGAACCAAAACTCATGTTAGTCGCACAATGACGAGCTAATCATATAAGATCTGGCTAGAATTTACCTTGGCCACTTTGTTTCTTCTGAAGAACTTTTGCAACATGTGGCAAAACTTGGTATTGCCGTTTTTGCCTTGAGAGCCGTGCAACAGCGTGCAGTTCTATGACTTGTCGTAACGAAACATTCCGAAAACTAGGTTGATGTGTAAAGACAGCATGTTCATTATATTGTACGGCCCCATTAGCCCCTGTTTCGAGTTATTGCCAAATAAGCTGCGGTAATAGAAGTAAAAATCACGAGTGTAACGATTGTGGTTGTTAAGCTACAGCAGGTTTGTGCTCGCGCTCATTATCTCAAGCACTGTCTGGTCTAGTTTTAACTGCATGAGCGAGACAATGCAGTCGCTTAGCCTGTAGTTGCGCAGTACCATTTTATTGTCCTCCATATGCACGATGCTGTTCTGAAACGGAAGCTTAAGACCCCAGCGCCTAAACTTTTCTCTCAACTCCTTCTTCATGCTGAGCTGCTTGCACGCCTCCAAGCTGTAAATTATTTTCAAGACCGTTCGGGGGTCAATCATATTAGGAAACATGCGTGAAAACACCGTCAAGGCCAGATCGTAACGGTCAAGGTTGAACCAGAAAAAAATCTCAAACACTATATAGTTACTGGTGATGGATTTCTTGCGGTAAAAGTCTTCCACAATGTCAATAATAATGCACTTGCGATTTTTCAGAATCAGTTTGAAAAACACTTGACGGTAATAATCGATCAAAATGGAATTTATTTTAACTGAATGCATGTTGATGCTAATTTTGCGGTTTTTAAACCGGTGCGCAAACGTAAAAAATTGGTTCAAAACAAAACTGCTTAGCTGGATTAACGCATATGTGGCGTACAGAAAGTTGACAAAAATCTTATCCGAACGATAAAAGTACGGCTAGTTGCAGATTCAACCATCTAAGAGAGCTATTGCTACTCAAAATTGTCGCTACGGAGCGCACCGAACAAGTTGCGCAGGGTCACTTCGCGGCACATTTTGAAAAAGAACATAAAGTCGATCTAGGATGAGAAAAAGGAGCCAAAGTGCCAACCGTCAATGTCGTTCAAACACGTGTTGTAGCAGTTGCATAACGCCAACACCCAGTCCGCCCACTTTTCAAAAGTGGCCATCGGTTTGAGGCTCGTCGTCGCTCTTGGGTTCAGCTTCGTTATCCTTGACGAAAAACTTCATTTATCAAAATTATGGAAAAAGAAAATTTATAAAAATATAAGGTGAAGTGAATAAAAGGCATTTTTATCCGCAAAAAATTATTTTTATTAACACAAAACATAAAAATGTAACTTTGTATTTTGTTGCCTTGACTAAACTTTGGCTATAATTTTTTAAATGATTAATTTTAGAGGTTATATTTTTAATAAAGACAAAATAATTTATAAATATTTCAGAAAGTATAAAAAGCTAGAATAAAGCTTTTGTCAAAGCAACAAACTGTTATTGCGAAATTCTCGGAAACCAATCAGTATTTTTAGCAAAAAATTATGAGTTTTTATTATAATATAATATTTTGGGTATAAAAGGCACTGTATTCACTTAAAATAGTTTTAAATTTTCTAATTTCAAAATTTCAACTAGAATTTCGCAACCAAATTATTTAATCTTTTCTTTTTGGCTTATCTTCTAGATAACCTGAACATTGGGTTTTTAAAAATAGTCAAAGGAGCAAGCTTGTTGTCCTAAATAAGATCGATTGACACAAATTATCAATAAAAAAGGAAACAGTTTTAATTTCACAAAGAGATTTAAAGTGAATAAACAAATAGCTATTGATTTTTTACTCGAAAATAATCAAAGGTAAACTAAATCATTAGATTTAAGATTTAAATTTTTTAAATGAGTAAATATGAATTTTAAAGAATTGTAATGTCGAATTTTGACTCCAATATTATCCTTAATCAACTCAACCAATTTGATGATTTAATTCATAGTGAGCATTGGATTGAAGATTTTAATTTATTTGAAAATGAGCCAAAAAAAGATAATCAAATTGACATCATCACAGACCCAATTGATGACTTTGAAGAACTTGAAAATTCATCTGAACAAACCTGTTATTTATTCCAGGATATTGAAAGAGAATACTTCACTACCTTTACAACAGAAAGCATGTGGCCTATTTAACCCCATTAACAATAATGCTAACATTGATGCGGATGGTAATGGCAAAACTAATGATTTCATAGAAATTAATGATAAACAAAACGATGAAAAATATAATAAAAAAATAAACGAAGTAGATTTAATAGACGATTTTGATAGTGCAGCTCAAAATTTAGATTTTTTTAATGATGAATTGGAAAATAATCTTAATTTTGAAAATGAAAATTTAATTGATTTTTTTCCTTCGAACCATTCAATGCAATTCGAAGAATGTCTTGAGCAAATATCTCCTTTGGCAATCAATTCAACAAATAATTCAAATATTCAAACAGAACATGATAACTCAAATGTTATGACACTTGATTTAAGTCTACAAGTTCAACAACAACAACAACAACAAGACCAAGAAATAAATGCTAATGATCCATTTCTAAATGACTTTTTGCTAAGTCAAGAGCATGTTTTGAATCAAGATAAATCTATAGATCACGAACATCTTTATGCTTCTAAGCGTCAGCTTGAAGAAGACCAAGATGTTGAAGAAAAGCAAAAGAAAAAACAAAGAGTTAAAGGCATTTACAGAGCCAAAGATGTCAAAACAGAACAAGATTTTGAGAATTATGTTGAAAGACGACTAAAAAACAATAAATCTTCCAAAATATCACGTTCAAATAAGAAAAACCACTATAATCAAATGGAACAAAAATCCGATCAACTAGAACAAGAGAATCAGATTTTAAAGGAAAAAATCGAAAAGCTGCAAACAAATATATCAACTATTAAATCATTTTTAATTTCAAATTTAAATCAATGTTAATTTAAGTAATTGTTCAAAAAAAAAACTTATGTTAGTAGAAAAAAAAATAAGAGTATAATGGGCGCAAAAAAATTGATATCGAATAGAATAAATTTTATTAATTTGTATGTTTTATTTTACAAAAAACAAGATAAAAAAAAACAGCAGATCAATAAACTTTTCAAAAAATTTCACTTTCTTTTTTTAAAAACACTCTAATTTTATTTTAAAAAAAAACTTTAAATTATAGATTAAATCTTGATCCATTTTTTTTAAATCTTGCCTCTTTTAGATCCCGAGGCATCAAGGACCCACTTTTTTTTGAAATCTAAGTTTAATTTAAAATCTGATATGTCAATTTTTTGATTGAAGAATTTTATCTGACTGACTTTGATTCGAAGACAGCTTTTGAATCAAAATGCGTTTAGTTGAGTTTTATTACTATAATATTGTATTGTTTTGTGGTTTATTGCTACTCATAAATAAAAAGCGTGAATCTTACAGTAGATTGATAATGTAAAATATGTGCAAATAATATTGTAAAAGTTTTTGAAAATTTTGCTATAAAAATATCGCTAGATTGAGCTTGCACTGCATCCAATTCAACCTTATTCCAGATAATGACTACACGGTTTGTTAAGAAGTTGCATCGTTGAGCACAATTCTTAATTATCTCTCTTTTTATTTTCTATGGACGGCCTCTTGTATTTCTGCTTGAAAAATTGAGTGCACATTTCCAGTTGACGTGATCAATTTACTTTAAAAAATAAGTTTTAAGCCACATTATTTTCTGAAAACTTTAAATAAAGAATTAACAATGTTTTATCGTTTAAAGATTTTTATTCAACTAGATAAACAAATTTTCATCATCATGTTTACTCTTATTTAAATCATGATATTTCCATAATTATACTGAATATTTTTTGTTCGGCTTGAGGAGATAATATAAGAAATAATGAACAAATTTAAATATAAAATCAATGAGATGGAATATTTTTGTAAAAAAAAAATATTGTAACTTTTTATTGACCTTTAATTTTATTCCAATACAAATTTTCTTGTAGTCAAAATAATAAAAAATTTGATCTCCTAAATAACACTCTTTTTATATTTATCTAAAACATTTTCCTGATTTAAATTTAGTGCTTAAAGTCTCTTCTTTGTTTTTAAAAGCTATTTTTAATGGTTAAATAATTCAAAAATAAATTTTTTAATTTTTCAATTTTTTATCTTTAATATACAATAATATCGATTGGGCTAGAATTTATTTAATCTAAAACTTTTGTTAAATTTTGATTAGTTTTGACACATAAGACAATTTAAATTGCTATAATAAAAAAATTGGAATATAAACTGCTGAATTTTGCATAATTTTAATATTTAACAAGAGAAAATTGAAAATAAAAATAAAAAAGAAAATTGTGTAAAAAATAAAAATTTTAAACTGCCACTTTTTCTTGCTTTCAGAAATATTTTAGTATATGCATTATAAACAATGTCTACTAAAAGAAGTGCAGTCTTAGTCGCCCTAAAGACCTGAATTATAAATTAACTCATTATTATCTTTTTTAATATTGATTTTAATTATTTTTAATGCAGATAGATTCAAAAAGGAATTTCGTCTGCATTTTTTTACCAATTTCAATTAATTATCAATTTTTTTCGAATTTCAATAATTTATTGTTTAAGTTTATAAAAAAAATTATTCAATTAAAAAGTGTAATGAACAGTAATTTAATAAATTCAACCATATCTCGTCCCCAGACGACAATAAATCCACAACTTAGTAAAATTTTATTTTATTTAAATATCAAATAAGTGAATTTTGAATTAAAAATATTCAAGTGTCAACTGATCCATCTTTTCCGGCTCTGGATCCCACTGATTTTCGCGTTTTACATCGAACGAGCCACTCTCCGTTCCAGCTGCAATCACAACAGCTCCAGCAACTGCAGCAGCAATTGAGAAATACTGGCTTTCCTGGCGGGCCAACAAGCGCACCCCTTTTAAATTCGGCAACAATGCAAAATCCAATGCTTCACTTTGCTAACTCGGTTTCTTCCTCATCCACTAATCTATCGACTAATCCTAATGCAGCTAATATGCTTATGATGATGAATAATGCGAATAGTAATAGTAATAATAATTTAGCTCAATTAAGTACTAACTATTTGTTACATCAATCAAATTCAAATCAAGTAGGTAGCGTAAAAATGTGGAGCAATTTCAATCCAAATAAAGACTTAAGTAAAAAATAATTAATCACAAAAAAATTTTTATTAATGTACAAAAGGATTAAAAAATCAGCAGTCAGACAACCAGCATCAAGAATTTCAAATCCAACAAGAAGATTTTCCTGCTTTGCCAAGACCTCAAAGTGTTCAAAATAAGAGTAATATTTGCTGATACCAATCGAATAAAAAAATTTCTGACAATTTTTTTTTAATCTAAAGGTGATAGCCAAACAAATCTGAGCAGCAATACCGATCTAAAATCATCAGCAACAGTGAGAAAAAATATACTTACTATAAAAATTATTAATGCTATATTTTAAATTATTAAGAATATAACAGAAGGAAATTTGAGTTCGCCTAATTGTCTAATTAATTCATCGTCAGGAACAAATGTTTCTAACAAGGCATTAAATGTTAACCAAAATGTGACAAACACATCACAAAATGTCCAAACTAGCACTCACCCAGGCAAAAAGGGAATAATAATTTTACCAGATGGTCGAATAAAAAATGTTCCACCTAACATGTTACTTGATCAATTTGGTATAGTGGGTCTTTTGGCTTATTTGAGATCAGCTGACAGGGAAAAGGATATTTATACTTTGGCACTGGGGACCGATTTGACAGCGCTTGGTCTAAATTTAAATTCAAATGAGTAAATTTTTTCTTTATTTTTTAATTTAAACTAAAATCAATTTAAATTAGAAATTTGTATCACTCGTTTTTATCACCGTTTTCCGATGCATCATGTCGACTTCAGGACATAGGTACATTGAATTTTTTTCCTAATGTTAAAAAAAATAAAATTATTTGTCTTTTAGATTTTCCCGTACCGACCGATTATATAATTAATTTTCAAATAAAAGACAAACTAGCTCCGATCGACTTATCTCGCTATCACGAAGACACACTTTTTTACTTGTTTTACATGAATGGAGGTGATTTGATACAATTGCAAGCAGCTGCTGCTCTTTTCGACCACGATTGGAGGTATCATACAGAAAAAAGGATATGGCTGACAAAGGTTCCCGGCCTCGAACCACACCAAAAAGAGGCCACATTCGAGAGAGGCATATACACAGTGTTCGATGTGTCCCAGTGGCGAAAAGTTCAAATGGAAATGTCCATTGAATACAACAAGCTTGCAGAAAAACCACAGTTGGCTCAATATTTACTGCCGCAGCAACAACAACAGCAACAAGGTCAGGCCACTCTTTCCTCATTTCTGCAGCAACAATTGCAACAACAAGCTTATTCTTCTTCTAGCGCCAACAGTGGTTTATCATCCCTCTCGGCAAATCCGAATCAGACTCGGTCTTATTAAAGCGAAAATAATAACTTCTTCGAAAGACCTACTTATTTTTAATCAAGTTTATTTTTATGTAAAAATATCGGATAGTTTAAGAATTTTAACTTATAGACCTCAGTATCATTCGAAAAAGGTTTTATTTTTTTACACTATCTTCGAACATTATTTCGTGAAAAATTATCACCTTTTTCTTGATTATTTTGCTTTCTTTTTTCTTTTTTTGTTTATTAATTTAAAGAAATTTTTGTCATATATTGAATAAATGTTTCAAAAATTCAGCTTCTATTTGGTTAGCTGGCTTTTTAGAGCTAAATGATAAAACCACAGCTAAAAAATAATTTAATTTATTAAAATTTTGCATCAATTTTTAATTTAAAAAAAAAAGGCCAGAATTGAGTTTGATTTTTTTATTTAGTTTTTTTTTTTTTAAGAAATTAAAAAAAAAATTTGTTTATCAAAAATTTAAAATGAATCAATCAAAAAAAAAAGTCTAAAATGATAAAATAAAAAACATTTAAGATTTATTTTAATTAAAATATAATGGAATATTTGCCACAAAGATTATTTAATTGGGATCTTCTAAACCGATATTTCTTATTCATATATTTACAGTAAAACCTTGAAAATTATTGAATGGGCTTTTTTGGCTTTTAAACAAAAACTGTATGAGACACTTAATTTTAAAAAAAGTTTTTTTCTACAAAAACAAATATTGTAACTAAACTGCTTTATTTTAATTTTTAATTCTTTGGATTTAATCTTTTTTTCCCTTGTTAGATACACTGTTTTTTTTTCGATGTATTTGGCGTTGTTAAAGCCTGTTCAGACTTGTACAAAAGTCAGGAAAAAAGTCTCAACAAGTCAATAAGACTTTGACTTTAAAATTTTTAATTTTTCAAGCTTAAGTTATGACTTGTTGGATAGAATTCAAAAAGTACAAGTCTTAACTTTGACTCTCTAAATGATTGATTTCAAAAAATATTCATTATCTATATGAAATATTTTCTTAAATCATTGTGTAAGTTTAGTTCTGGCCAAAATGGACTATTCACTTATTACATAAGTTAAATAAATTGAATCAAAGACAACATGAATTATTTTTTGGTAAATTAGTGAAAATTTGCAAAGTAAAAACCAAGAAATTATATAATAATTAAATAATTATTTAAAATTTAATTTTTTTTTCATTTAATAATAAATTTCTTTATATAAATTAATAATTACTTTAAAGTTACAAAGTTAAGACTTGTACTATTTAAATTTTCTCCAACTAGTCAAAATCATGACTTTGACTTAATTTTAGACTTGTGAATTTTATACAACTCTGAGCTTGTTTTATTTTTTTTTAAATCTTTAAAAAAGTATTGAAGAATCAAAAAATTCAACTCTTAACAAAACTAAATTTTAAGCTTAGTCAAAATATTTTGCGTTATTTTTTTTAATTATTTTAATTTATCAATAAAACAAAACAATAGTTAGCTAATTTTCAAAATATAAGCGAACCTAGAAACAAACCTGGCTTTCGATTGACCAAAATAGGATATTTTTCTTGAAGCGAAGCATACATTCGTTTTAATTGTTGAGAAAAAAGTTCTGCATTTATAGCACGACTATCTGGAACCAGTTTCAAGTGTATTGATCCATGGAAATTCCTTCAAAACCCAACATCACCTTTCTGTCAAAGCGTCCTCTTTTCACGACTGACTAAGCTGGTTAAGATGGATCCAACCATTGATTGTTATCATAATTTCGAAAAATTTCTTCTTATCACAAGAATCAGCCTAAAAACCGTTTATCTATAGGATATTTTCTAGATAGTTTCTTACAAATTTCAATGCATCGTTGAATATCGAAATCTGTCAAATCATGAAGAACAACTCAAAAAAGTTTGTTAGCTTTGATAATCAAATTTAAGTGATGAAATATCGTCAATTTTGATGTTTATAGCTCATTTGATAATTGACCAGTACTAAGCCTTGGGTTTCTCTCAAAAGTCGAGCATTCTGAACAAAAATGGCTCGTAAACATGACAATTTCTTCCTCTGTAGGCCTCTATCAACACAATTAAATTTAAAAAATATTTTAATTTTTTAAACCAAACTTGTAGTCTTCTTACTTTAAGCATATTCTAACCTAGACTAACTAATTTACTCTATGTAGAACATCATTTATGACCAAAACTAGGATCTTTGTACTGTTTTAACATACTAGATTAAAATTCAAAATAAGTTTTTGCTTTTAAAAAACAAAAAAAGTTCTTCGATTTTTAAAGCTAATTTTATTATCAAGAATTCTATCAAAAATCGATAACTATAAACTACAAAATATTTAATTTGCTTATTTAAAATTTTAAGACAAATTTAGAACAACACAAAATTATAATTCATATCTAAAGCTTATTTCAAAATTTGAAATTGAAAGCTAATTTTGATTGAATAACAAAATTATTTGCATGCATAGTATTATAATTGATGTTAGCTGAAATAAACAATTTTTGCATATTTAAATTATTAAAGCAAGAATAAAGAAGTTTGTAGACAAAAAGCTGTGGATAATTTAAAATAGATAGAGAAAATACCTTCAAATTAAAGAGAAAAGAGAAAAAAAACATTCAAACGAAACAATAATGTCTTCATCGACTTCTGACGTTTTGGATTCTTCGATAAGCAAGTTAAACAGTCGATCTAGCTCGAATGAAGACGAAATTTGTGATGATTGGGAACAACTGGATCAGCAAGTAATAAATTTTAAACAAATAAATGAGTTTCTTGAAAAATTTAAATAAAGAAAATTGAAAAAAGTCTCAAATCAATCAAGATGAATTCGGCTTTAAACAATAGATCAGAAGAAGAGGATGACAAAATTCTAATTAAGTAAATTTTTTTATTTGTTTATTTAAAAAAAGCTAAAATATGTTATATTAATTTTAAAACATCTAATATATCAATTAAAACATAAAACTGCTAAATAACTATTTAAGTTTTGTTTAAGCAATGCTTATTTCTAAATGGTTTTATCTTTAAAGCTCTAATAATACCAATTTGGCTCCAATTCCGATTTTGAATAATCCGTTTCCACAGACGACCATAAAAATTTTAAAAAGACCCGCTAGTGATAAGAAACTAAATGAAATGGGCAGTGTGTCTCAGACAGGGTAACATTTAATTTGGTTGATTTAAAGCTTATTTAAATTAAATTCAAAAAATCTAGTAATGCAACTCAATCTGTCAAAACTTTCGAACAACGGGAGCAAGAATATGCACAGGCTAGACTAAGAATTCTTGGAAGCGCTCATCCAGAAAACGATCAATCACTAAACAGCATTCAGTCGACTAATACAACCACAAACTCATCTAATTTATCCAATCAAACAAATAGACAAAATTTAAATTTGATTAGAGATCCTAATGGGCCTGATGGATCTCGAGGTTTTAAAAATTATTCAAAATAAAATTTTTAAATTTAAAGTTTCTTTACTTTAACCGTTTTTCTTGCAAATCAGTTTTTATCTTAATCATATCTATACTCAGATTTGAGATAAAAAATGTCTTTTTCAAACAGTAAAAATAGAATAAACTTAATTTAATTGAAAAATTACTGAAATTCAATTGTTCTCAACCTTATAAAAATAATTTTAATCTGTGTAACTATTTGCAAGGCAATACGGTATTCACAAAAAGAATTGATTGTGTATTTGGAAATTAAAAAAATTCAACTGAGTTGTAATTTTCTAAATATTAAAGCAATTTTTTTTAATTTTTTATTCTGGATTTTGTTTTACTAATAAAAAGTTTGCTCTGTTTTTTTGTTTTCTTAATTTTTTATCTTGACCCCAAGATTCTCTGGCTCAGGTTCTTTAAATTGGGATTTTTCGCAGTTCATACACAGGACACCAAAGGATAAAAATAAATTAATCATAATTTAAATATTTTCTATCATTTGATGAATTTAGATTTTTCTTTAATTGATAAATTATATTTTTAAAGTTAAATTAATTTAATTAAATGTATAATGTCCTTTTAAAAATAAACCATATTTCTTGGCTGAAATTTGACTGACATGAAATAAAGATCTACGAATTCGTTTAAAATAAGTTTCAAATGCTAAATTTTTCGTTTTAATTATAAGATTAAAACAACCAGTTGATTTTAAATTCAAGTGATTTTTAACTACTTCTTCTATTAGCATTTCTAATTTCAATATAAATCTTAAAGTCTAAATTTAACTCGTTCATTCTTATACAAAATCTTTATAGGTCTAGATTCTAAAAAATTTTTTATAAAAGACATTGCTGAACAAAAGTCTTATCTTAATGGTAGTCGTTCTAAACAAGATAATTTATATCAGTTCTAAAATTTTTTTTTCTGAAACAAGAAAAAAAAGAAAAAATGAAAAAATTCAAATGCGGCATATAAAATTTTATTTAAATTCAGAAAAATTCATTAGAAAATTAAAATATACATTTAAGTAAAAATATTGGCGTGCAAATAAATTAATTGTACAAATATAAATATTCTAATAAGCTAATTGCTGAACAGGAGCAGCATAAGCATCTTGTTGAACTGGAGCTTGCTCTACTGGTACTGGTTCTGGAGCTGGAGCAGCATATGAATCTTGTTGCACTGGGGCAGCATAAGCTTCTTGTTGGACTGGAGCTTGCTCTACTGGTACTGGTACTGGTTCTGGAGCTGGAGCAGCATATGAATCTTGTTGCACTGGGGCAGCATAAGCTTCTTGTTGAACTGGGGCAGCATAAGCTTCTTGTTGAACTGGAGCTTGCTCTACTGGTACTGGTACTGGTTCTGGAGCAGCATATGAATCTTGTTGCACTGGGGCAGCATAAGCTTCTTGTTGAACTGGGGCAGCATAAGCATCTTGTTGAACTGGAGCTTGCTCTACTGGTACTGGTACTGGTACTGGAGCTGGAGCAGCATATGAATCTTGTTGATTATTTTCTCCGTAAATTGGTGAAGCAGTGGCTCCAATTATTAAGCCAAGTAAAAAGATTGCTAAGCTTTTTTGCATTTTCAATGAATCCAGCTTTCAAATTTAAAATTTTGAATAAAAAGTTGCTTTTTTTTTCATTTTTTATAGTAACTTGATTCATCATCATTGCAGTCTTTTCCATTGTTGTGTATTCAATATTTTTTGTGATCTTTTTTCAAAAAATTTTTTTTTTGTAGTCTTTTTTTTAGACAAATTGTTTTCTTAAAATAAACTCTCTCGTGATTGATTTAACATTTATTTTTTTAATCTTTAAATATTTTTATTAAAAGTTTCTAGAAAAAAAATTACAAAGAAACTTAGTTCTAACATTATAGAGATTATTCAATGTTAAAAAAAAAATCAAAAACACATTTTGCTTAGCTCTTAAGCTAAAATGCTCCAATACGATTATTTGTCGAATTCATTTAATCATTTTTTTTAATTTTTAATTTTTAGCTTTAAGTTCTAACATCTCATTTAGTATTGACCAAATACAACTTTCTTTTTGAAATTCATTATCTACAATATTTACTAATAAGTAATTATTTGATATATTTTCTAATAAGCGCTTAGAAGACGAATTTGGTTCGTACAACTTTCCCCAGAAATCTGTCCAAATATTAAAAGCTTCATCCTTTGTTTAAAAAAAAAAATATTGATTTTTTAATTAAGCTTCTTTTAAAGTTACTTTCCACGACATAAAACTAACTGGATCGACCACTGTTGGTTGGACTATTTCCTTGCCGGGAAAAACTCCCCAAGTGACGGCATTCGGATTCAATAAGGTACAATTTGTCAAATTTATGTCACCCTTTGTAAATAGTTAATCTTTAATTTAGAATTTTTTTTTCATTTATCTTACGGATCTATTGATTATATGATAAATAACTCTTGGATATTTTTCTAATGATTGTACTAAAAATGGCAAAAATGATTTGGAAATAAAAAATTCTAGATAGGCTTTTTGATAGACGTATCCATCAGATGAGCCCCAACCAACGACAGGATCTGAGCTTGGTGCCCCATTTACACTCGGCTGTGAGTTTATTGTCAAAATACCCTGTGTATTTAGGCGCTCAAGTTCATCTGTCAAAAGGCTAGTCTCAGACGCTAAGCCCTCTTCACACCATGGAAAACTTGTTATCTGAAAAAAAAAATTAAAAAAAAGAAATTAATAAAATTTTTTGAATATTTAAATTCTTTATTTTGTTTACCTTTACACCATTTTTGTTCGGTCTACCTGAAACAAACGATGCAAAAACATTCCAAACATCTGTTTCATCATTAAGCTCACTACCCCACTGAGCCAAACAGTCTTTTGTATTTATTTTTGAATAAAATATATGATAGTCTTTCAAATCACCAAAACTCGGCGCCGAGGAATTGCCCCATCTGCCGTTCGGGAACTGATCCCAATCAGATGTTCTACAAACATAGCTCTTGGGTCTAATACTCCAAAAGATTGGTCTCACATCTTCATCGGGTCTTGAGTAAGAGCATAGTTGCTTAGATTTCCATGGTAAACGACGTGGTTCTGTATCTTTATTCCAAAGTTCTAATATTCTCAAAATTTCTGTGACAGCAACGTCTCTATTCAATGTGTAAAAGTGAACACCAAGAACACCAGCTTGCATCAAGTCTTTGCACAACTTCACTGCTTGTTCTATGCCGTAAATTCTGATGGCTTCATCATTACCCTTTATTTTTTCCATTGCATTTACAATATTTTGGGGAACTTCTAGCTTGGATAGTTTACATATGTGACGTAAACTATCGTAGCTTTGTATAGGCAAGATGCCTGGTATTATAGGACAAGTTATTCCTATGCGACGACAATCGTCAACATATTTTAAAAATGTTTCTGCCTTGAAAAATAATTGGGTTATTATAAAATCAGCTCCAGCATCAACTTTTTCTTTCAAATGCATTAAATCCTCTTCATAATTATTTGAGTCAGGATGTCCGTGTGGATATCCAGCAACACAAATCACAAAATAATCACCATAATTTTCTCTAATAAATTTTACTAAATCTGTAGCATAATTAAATCCATTTTCTTGATACTGCCACTCAGTGCCCACGGCAGGATCTTAAAAAAATCTCACTTAATCAATTTTATTTTAATTTTAAAGAATATTGAGTCCAACCTCCTCTAAGAGCCAGAAGATTGCGAATACCAATACTTTTTGCTTTATCTAAATATTGCTTCATTGATTCTCTAGTTTGACCATAACAAGTAATGTGAAGCATAGTCTCTAACAAGCAGTAATTATGCATTACGTTGGCTATTTTCATACTACTGGTTGGCTTATCACTTGCCGGATCTCCAGCTGGATGCCAAGTAATGTCACAAAACAAAGGTTTACCTGAACCCAAAAATTCAAATCTAAGTATTTAAAAATTAGAATTTATGTTAAATTAGATTTAGAAATGATTTAAAATTAGTAAATATCTTACTTCGAGATTAAATTGGAAGCACCATTTACAGTTTTTGGCGGGAAAAACTCAAGTGAAAACCAAGTTTCTTTATCTTCAATCTTTTTATTTATTTTTTCAATCAAACTTTCGTAAACAGGACTAGGTGGACTGACTGGGTCTGTAAGTCCATTGTGAAAACTCATATTTCGTGGCATTGTTGACGGTAAATTTGAATCAACCATAAATTTCGATTGAAAATTCTCAATGATAGGACTAATTGTTGTGTCTATTTGACTCATTGTAAAAATTTTTTAAAAATTTATTTGTCTAAAACTGCTAAAATTCAGCAAAATTAAATTTCTAAATTGATAAAAGTATTATTTGAATAAACCTTTTATTAAATATTTTTTAAAAGATTGTGAAAATTCACTTAATCACTAAAAAGAAAACGAAAAGAGCAATTTCGCATTTTTCCTAGCTGAAAAAAAAATTCATAAATTAAAAAATCTAAAAAAAAAAAAGGCGAAAAATTCTAAATTTAGATAAAATTTAAGTCGCTTTTGAACTAAATCTTGAAAAAAAATTTTACTCAAAATGATAATAAGTCAAAATGCATTCATCCAAGGTTTTTTTTTTTAGTTTTTTTAATAAGTTTTTAAATATGAATTTTTTTTTTCTAAAACAAACTCTGATAAAAAAAAAATTTTGTCTTTTTCCTGATGACATTTTTTCTTAATCAAAACTTAATAATTAAAAATAAAGCAAATATCAATTAAAAATTAGAAGATCGAAAAATGAAATAAAAAATCATTAAAATTTGCAACTTGGTTAAATGCTTAATTTTATGCTAAATATTTTAAATCAATTTGAATTTTTTTATATTTTATTTAAATAAAACAAAAGAAAATTTAAATTTTTTCCTCGTTTCTAAATCTGACAAAACAAAAAAATGGATAAAGAAAACAAGAAGGTAACTATTAGCTAATTTAATAAATGATCAACTGCATTTTTTTTTTCTTTAAACGTTAATAAAAATAAATCTAGCCTATTTTTATTTCTAGTTTAAATTTGCAAACGTGAGCAATTTTAGAATATCAACTCCTAATGTAGATGTTGATTGTGTTTTCAATTCAACAGTTAACAATACTGGTGGTATTTTGCCAAAAGACGCTGATCTTTCCTGCATAGCTTCTATAGGATCAACAACTCGTAAGAAATTTAGTTTTTGACAAAAAATAATTGTTAGCTGTGATGCTCTAAGATTTTATTTGAAAAATATTAGGAAAATTTTGTGTTGAGAAAGTTAAAATAAAATCAATAATCGAGATAAAATTTTCAAACATTTGCTAAACGGGTTAGTGGTACTTATCGAGTCAGCAAAAAGACCATGAACATAGACGCTTTTAATTTGCTTAATAAGTTATTTGATAAAATAGTGAGGATACAGATTTTAGTCCGATTCTCGTTGAATTGAAATTTTTCTTGATCTTATCAGTGAATATTGTGGACATCTTAACATTCTTTAATTTTTTTTATAGATATTATTTAGATTGCCATACAATGTCCAATTAGTTAGACAGTTAGACAGTAAAAAAACAAAATAAATTTTTGATTATTTTGATATGAATTAATAAATGATTTTTTTCATAAGTTGGAAAAAAATTTGATATTCTTAATATTTTCTTAATTATCTCTTTTCTAAATTATTTTGAATAAATAAAAGAATATACAAAATTTAAAATCGAATCAATTTTGATTATTTAAATTTTTCAAAAAAGCGTATGCAAACTTTCGAAATATTAATAGTGAAGTTTTAATGACTGCTACAAATTACAAGTCTGCAGATTCAAATGAGATAATAACAAGTGCAAACGAAATTCAAGTAGTCCAAAGATTTAAAAATCAAAACAAAACACTTAATCAAAAATTAATTTTTAGGCAAAGCAAACAGAACTTGACTGCTTGTATATGTTTTTATTAGTAACAAAAATAATGAAAGAGAATATAAAGAAAAATTTTAGCGAAGAAGAAGAAATTGCTATGGTTAATTTTTTTTATACCAAGATTTAATTTTTTTTGTTTTACTTTTTGTTAGAAAGAAATGTTCGAAATTTATAAAGCAAATGAAACATTAAAAAAAAACTGTCACGAGCTCGAACTTGAAGAAAAATTTATGAACAATCTTCTAGAATTGGTTCAATTTATGGATAATTTTGTATGTTTATTCAATAATTAAATATACTCGAAATTATTTTTAAACAAAGAATAAATGGATAATTGACAGCAAAGAAAATTTAAATGATTTTAAAGAGAATTATTGTAAGCTAGCTGAAAAATGCTCAAGAGCAAAAGACTATCTAGATATGGTCAATATCAACGTCCAAAACGTGGTGACTTTTGAAAGTAATTATTTGAATTAAAGAAAAATTTTTCGGATAACTTTTGGATTTATCAAATCAGAGTCTTTAAGTGAAGAATTGAACAAAACTTGTATCATTGTAGATGAGATCATTAAGGCTCATCCAGAAAAGAAAGCTATTGCGCCTGAATCTAAAGCTGAAAATAACATTAATTTCAGATTGCTTGAAGAGTAAGCAAATTTTATACAATTTAGAGTTAATTAAAAAATTAGTAGTATGCAAAAAAAAGTTTTCTTATATTTTTATAAGAATTGAAAAAGTGTCAGTTTTGCTTTTTTTAAAAAATTTTCAGCAAACTAACATTTCCATTATTATAAAATTTTCTCTTAAGCCTTACAAGTCAATACAAAATATTAAAAGAAAAAATGATAAAATTGAATGGCTTCAGTTGTGTATAAAAATTGTAAAATTTTATTTTTAATTTCGGAAAATAATACAGTTCAGAGGAAAATGTGTACGTTCAATTTGTATTTATCAATACTTTAGTCATAAATATTAAAAATTTAATAAAATTTCTGAGCAAATAAATAATTTTTTAAAAATCATTTTTTTACTTTTCAACAAGAAATTAAATTATATAATCAAATAAAAACATATGTTGATTAAAAATGAATAATTTTAGATTCTTATCTTCAAATAATTGTAATCTAAAAAGAGAAAATTCATACGTACTTAATTTCGAAAAGATTTTCATTTGCAAGTTTTAGAAATTTTTGAATCTAATCAGAGAAGTATACTTTATGCTATTATTAAATTATTGAAATTATCATTGAAGAATTTTTGATTAAAATTTAAGATTAATACTCGAAAATATTTTTGAGAAGAATTGGGTCTTAGTAAAGATGGCCATGAGCTCATAAAGCAAAGAGATTGGGTTAGTCACGTAAGTAGAAGTCTACGTTAAAAAAAAAGGTCATCAGCTTATACAGTTATTTCTGTGTCAGATTGGAGCCTTCAGTTAAAAAGATAAAAGGAAAGGAGATGAACTCCTATGTTCCACTAGGAACTAATAAAGATAAACAAATTATGACTAAAATTTAATCAGTAGGGCGGTTAGGACATATGCTTTTTTTTCATTATTCATTCCTTGTGGAGCATAGGGTCATTACTTTTGATTTCCACTCAAGTCGATTCCCTTGAGTTTCTTTCTGCTTTCGTGATTCTTGGTAATTTTTTAAAAATTATAGGGCGGTTGGGTAGTTAGTCCAACGCGCTTGAAGCCAGATCTGAATGAGGGTTTGAACCCTCGACCTCCTGATTGATGTTGGGTTCAAACTACTACACTACGGGACATATGCTTAGGATGGAAGAGAATCGAATAAGAAAAAGAGTCCTGCAATGAAAACCGCGAGGCAGGGGAAAGGTAGGAAGATCATCAATGATTTGGAAGGCAACAATCAGAAATTAATGACAAAAATTTATAATTTTCAGTTTTTAATGCCGATTCAAGGGCGCATTTTCGGTTTTTGACCCAGCATTCAATTCAGGTTTTTTGGATTCTATTAAACAATCTTCTGACAAAATGAATCAAATTATTGAAAAGTTGATGGAAAAATTTTCAATTATAAATTATTATTTTAGTTTTTTATAGGGACCTGGCTGTAAACCCAAAATCAGTTTATTGTAAAATTTATTCAGTCAGCTTTCTCTGCAAACAGTTTTGTCAATCAATTTTTAGCTACCATCTATATTTGGTCTACATTACCGAAAATAGACTAAAAGAATAACTTTTATTAATTAAAAGAGTACTAGACCTCTGTTGAAAACTTAAAATTTACACATGGTGGAAGAACTATACATGAAATGAAAATAACTGCGAAACTTATGCGGTTTATCTTCATAATTTTATTGAGACATACAAAAATAAAAAATTTTAAAATCATCTAAAAGTCATCAGTTTATTAAAAAGTTTATTAAATCTTAAAATCATTAAAAAAAATTCAAAATGTATCTAGTTTTTTTGATTCGTAATAATAGATAAATTTTTTCTACTTTTTTAAGATTATATTAATTTATGCTTTTTATTCGTTTTAATAAATTGGTTAATCAAAATTTGGGTTTTAATTTTTCCGATTTTTTAAAAAGCGATGATGATGCTTAATGAGTGCGCCAAAATTGCTTTTCGGTTAGGTTGCAATAAAATGTAAAATGTTTGAACTAGACTATTTAAAAATTCATTTTTCTTAAAGGATAAGGCATTCATACATCCATACTCCTTCTTCCTCATATTTATATATCTAATTTTGTTCTGAACTAAATAAGTTTTTTTTCCCATGAAATTGACAGACTTTTTATTTTATTTATTTCTATTAATGTTTTTTTTTTTTAAAAAAGAATTTTTATATTTCATTTGATCTTTATTTTGTAATTTAATACTTTTTCATTGCCGAATCTGCGATAATTTTTATTGAAATAAATAATAATAGTTATTATTATTTCAATTATATAATAAAAGGTGATATAACACCTTATAGAAAATAAATAAAAAGAAAATTAAATCTTAAAATTTAAAAAAAAAAGTAAAAATTTTATAAATTTGTATACAGTGGTGCTACGATGATTGTATTTTACGAATATTTACTTAACTTTGCGTAAAATTACCTAAAAATTAAAATCCAAAAGTAAAATCTATTGTTAAGAATTTTTTAGTTTTTATTTAAATTGATCCTTAAATAAATTAATTAATGAAAATAATAAGGATATTACCAAACATTTACTAATTCAAAGATAAATTTGAAAAAAAAATAAAGAATTCTCTCAAAAATTTATAAAAATAAATCTCAGCGATGTACTTTTTATGGATCTATCTTTTGGAAATTCTAATTTTCTCGTAATTATAAGTAAATACTGATAAAAGCAAACTTTTAACTCTTTATTTTTAAAAAAAAACGATGATTTATCTATTCATTAAAATAAAGAAACTCAAATTTATTTTATCATCGAATTAAAAAAAAAAACACAAATTTCATAGAAAATATTTTCAAGTAAATCAACTCATAGAAAACCTTTTTTCTTGTTTGATTTTAAAAGCATATTCAAACATTTGCCCTGTGCATGTGACGCCGGCTTTCTGTTTGCCTTTTATTTTGGTTGTGTGAAATATTCTAATAATGTGAATATTAGTAGATCTATAGTTTTTGCACAGTATAGTTAAAGGAAATTAAGGAGAACGTTGTCAAAAATGCTCCTAAAAATTTTTAAAAAGAAAAAAATCTAAAAATTAAAAAATTTAATAATTTTATTTTAATATGGAGAGTTTCTGAAATATTTGTTTATTTTTTCAATAAAAAATTAGAAAAATGCTTATTTTTCATTATTAGTTGATGCTGAATTTAATTCGAAGCAATACGATAAATAATTGACATAAGACAAAATTTTGGTCATCAGAGAATTAAAATTTAAATAGTTATACAAGTTCAATGAAATACAAATTTATGGCGCAAAATTATCTACATCAACCGTCAAATAAACAGACAGTTGTACACACTTAAACTAGTTTGTTTTGGACTAAAAGACTCAATTTATTAAAACTAAAGTTATTATCAGTTCAATTTGCATAATTAAAATCATTAATCAAAAGAATAGTAGCTGGAAATGTTATTTTGATCGCAAATAATTTAAAATGAGAGACTTTTGTAACGTTGCCGAAAGAGACTGCATCCGATTGATAGTTGCTCAAGACTTGAAAGAATCTGGCATAGATGTAGACTCAAGTAATTTGGGAAATTTTTCCACTAACATGACACAAATGAATTCAAGTTTTTCACATAATCAATCGCATCAATCAAATCGTAACAATTTTTTAGCCATCAACAAAAATATACTCAACACTTCAAATTCAAACTATCTTAATTCGAGTAATTACAAACTTAATAATAACTCAGTTCAGAGTGATCTATTAAATTCGAACCACGATAGTCAACTGAATCCACCGGGCAAGGTATTTGGCGTTGAATTGAGAAGCGTTGAGATGGCTTCAATCAATTTAGATGAGCAAATTCTCACTATTCCAACGTAATTTTAATTATTATTTTAAAATAATGTTTTATTAAATCAAACTCCTTTAGCTTTTTAAAATATGCTATAGAATATCTTAATGATCATACCCACGTTGAAGGTGTATTCCGACGAAATGGCACTGCATCTAGGCTCAAGGAGTTAAAGGTAAAATATTTATTTTATTAAAAAAACCAATACCAAAAGCAACTGTAAAAAAATATTTTAAATATTATTCTATAAAGAATTGCTATTATTGTCCTACCTTTTTCGTTGTGTTTTTGAAATTAGGTAACGAACAAAAAGTTCAGATTGGGTTCAAATTTATTGAAGTTAAAAAAGCATGCGAAAAAACTCAATAAAAATTAATTTTGCTAAGAATAAATTAGTAATTTTTTTATTTGAAATTTTGACAGTTCTTGAAATTTTTTTTTAAATGATAATTCAAAAAAACCTTAAATTTTCTATTTAATTTAACCAGAATTTATTAATCTAAAAGTCTCTTAATTTGAATAAATTTTATGGAATTTTATTTTGGCTTCAAATCAAAATATATTTTTAAAGTTGATCGGATTTTTTATTAAGAATTATTTTGGATTCGAAAAATTTTTCTAGATTTTTTTTCTAAATTCATCACAATAAAATTATATTCATTTTTTTTTTCAAATACTTAAGTATCTTCCAAAACAAATTAAAATAAAAAACACACTCATAGTTATTATAGACAAAAATTACAATTATATAAATAAAATATTGATTATAAACTAGCTAGTTTTGTGAGAATTGTTTAGATTTTTTTTTATTAAATCATTAAAAACTTATTTAAAAAAAAAATTCAAAATCTAAAATTAATTTTTATTTTTCATGAAGATTTTTCAGATGAAAAAAAAATGATTGAGCCTATTTTCTAAACATTTATTAAATAGTAGTAATATTCGTAAAAAAATACTGCGATCCAAGAAAGGGTTAATCTTTTACAACTTATAGCAGTAAATAATTCCATATACAGTCTAGCTTTAAAATCTTGAACCACACGATTTGTCAAAAAATGATAACAATGCATACAATTTTTGACAGTATCTTTTAGCATTCATTTTGTTTGTTTTCTCAAATTTTATTTTTGATTGTGAGAAAAGTTCATTACATTAATAAGTTGAACACATTCATACCCACTTATGATCTTATAGATCTGAATTGAATCACCCCTCATTCTTCTTACTTTGAAGTCAGTTAACTATTTAAGTCTATTGTCATATTCGTGATTTCGAAGGAAAGGAGTGATTTTTTGTTTTTAATTTTTGCTCTTCTCTGAACTTTTTCAAGTTCACCGATTTCTTTTTCTAAATATGGGCACCAAGAACTTATTGCAAACTCAAACTGAGGCAGTTTAGGCAAGCTCTGTATAAAGCATTCTTAAAGAGTCTGGAATTTTTTGCTATCATTCCTAGCATTCGGTTTGCATGATTTGTCTATTTAACGTCATTTTGAATATAGATACCTAAATACTTTTCTAGAATCGTTTTAGATAGTTTTATAGTTACATATTAAAAAATAAAAATGGTATAATCATAGTTTAGATTTTTTGAATCAATATACATTGCTAGACCAACTTGAAATATGATCTATATCTTTTTGAAGCAAAATGTTGTCTTTTACATCTTTAACAATTGATAATATTTTTGTATCATCAACATATTTCTCATATTTATCTCAATCAATCTCAATATTTTTTATTTGAATCAATTGATAAAAAAAATTAAAAAAAAATTTTATTCAAAGAAACAAGCTGAAGAAGGAATATACAACTTTTCAAACTTTGCCGTTTTCGATTTGACATCTTTGGTTAAGTTGTTTTTCAGAGAATTGCCAGAGTCTTTGCTCACATTTTCGCTTTACTCCAATTTTATCAAAGCAGTCAAACTGGAGTCGTCCAATTCAAAACTAGAGTCTATTTTAAACCTTTGTCTTCAACTGCCAGACCTAAATTTGCATGTGCTGATTTATTTGATGAACTTTTTAAAAAAAATAACACTACAAGAGTCAGTTAATAAGATGAATTCTTTTAACTTGGCTGTTTGCTTTGCGCCAAACATAATCTACACTCGAATAAATAAATCAAATGAGTTGTATATAAACGAGGAGCGGATAGTGGTTCAATTACTGATTGAAAATAGCGGCTTGATTGGCAAAGTATCTGATTCGGTGTACGAACGATCCGTTATGCTCAATTCACTCTGTTGTTCCACTTCACTGAATCAAAATTCGACTAAACTGACCAACCAAAACTCCAACGACACTAATAACAATACTTTTAACACAAATTCAAACGCTCTATCGGCCAGCAACGACGGCATGTTTTTGTACGACCAGGACTTGCAAGAAAATAACTCGTTTGCTCATCACACACAATCTGCTGCTTCGACATCTCTATCGTCATACTGCAGCTCTTCTAACAAAAAAGAAAAAAAAAAGAGACGTTCCTCTTCACTCAAAGAGCTCATGAACACGATTCAAAATTCGATTTCAAAATTTAGACGTCGCTCTGCCAGTGAGAAAAACGATAAAACAACATATTCGATTATTACTTGTACTAGTATGACTAGTGCTTCGTCGTCAACAACGTGTGATGAATTGACTAGCAATCGCTATGAGGACAAGCATAAACTTTTGGACACTCCTTTCTTAAAAGGTGTCCAAAACTCAAAGCAATTAGCTAACCAACTATGCTCCAATTTTTATGCAACTCCTAGAATAAATAAACGTAATGCCGAAGATAGTCTGCAATCGACGACAAAAAAGTACGGGTATATAATTTTTTGTTTTTTTCATAAAGATATTTATTCTAATGAAATATAAAAAAAAAATTCTCTGACAAGGTTAAATTTTTTTTAATATGAGGAAAAAATTCTTTTTTTTTTCAATTAAAATTTTGATTTATTATCAAAAAAAAAAAGACTTTTAGGTGTTAAATTTTGAAATTTTTAGAAAAATGTTCATTTTTGAGAAATAAAATTTATAGGTTTAACAGATATTCTATCAGGAATGCATTTAATATTTTTGAGCCAAGCAATTGAAAATTTAATTGTGTCATTTTATAAAATTTTTCTTCTAGAAAACTAATGGAAAAGCTTCCAAATCGTAATCTCCTATTGCCGAATGCACCGATTACTCCATTTTCATCTTCCAAAAAAAGTAAACACCCGTTCAAACAGCTTTTATCCGGTTCAGGTAATTATTCTCTACCAATAATACTTAACATTTTATCTCTAATTATTATTAATAAACTAACAAATTTAATTTTTTTTATAAATTTTATTATTTTCCTACTAACAATCAGAAGCATTTAAATATCAAAATATAAACTCACCTGATATTCGTTTTACAGACGCCTCATCAAATTCCATATTACCCAATAATTCAATTACGAATTCATCAAGAACAGCTACTGATGCTAAATGCCAGTCAGCTCAAATAAGTGAAAAAATACCGCAGACACCCATGATTTTAAATCAGAAGCAAATACTTCAACAAACTCCTTCTACACTTACTAAGGAGTTGTTGAGCCAATCTGCAAATCCTGGAATTCACAAACAGCTAAAGTATGAAGACTCTCCGTCTATGATGATCAATCAATCATGTGATCTTGGCTCATTAAAGTATGTTTTTTCTATATACAGTTTTAGCTCAGAAAACATTTTTTGGAACCAAACTTAATTAAAGTTTATCTTGAAAAGAAAGAGTGTGTATGATATTTAATTGTGTGTTTTTCGACTTTTTAAGAAAATTGAAATTTTAAAACTTTTTTTTTATTTTATTATTAGCATTCAAGAGGTTTATTTAAACCATTTTTTTTTTTAATTAAACTTAAGAATCAAATAATTTTTAGTCTTTATTTTAAACCAAAATATTGAATAAAAAAATTTTAGTCCAAAACAATTTATTCTCAGATCAATGTTAGCAGATTCTCATTTATTTTAAAATAAAAAAAATTTATTAAATTTTCACTAATTTACACTAGAAAGCATAACTGATTATTAATAAAAATTTCAAATTTAGTTAAGAAAACAAATCTAAAAAAAGAGTCTGATATATCTTCGGGCTTTCTAGTATTAAGTATAGAATTAAAGAAATCAGAGTGATAAGGTGACTCATAATAACCCTTTTAATAAATAATCTAATCATGTCCTGATAATTTTTATTAATTTTTTTTTTCAAAGAAATTTTACTAAACACTCAAAGGCCAGATGAGTCTTTTAAACCCCATTTTTTACCTTTTTTTTTGTTTTTTATTCAATAAATTCAATCATTTTTCAATAATATCAAAAATATTATAAAATTATTTAATTTTTATTATTTAAAAAAAAAAATTTATTTTCATTGAAAAAAGTAAAGAACGAGTCAAATAAAATGGGCCGAAAAACCCCACCGGCCGTTTAGTGTTAAATTAAAGTTAATTAATGATTTTTTTTTATTAATTAAAAAAACCCTAGTTTTATTTAAGACCTTAATTTTATCTTCAAAATTTTTTTCTATAAATTTAATAAAATTATTTCTTAACTTGAAAAAAAGTAATTTTATTAAATTTATTTTTTTTATAAAATATCTAATTTTATTCTAGTAAAAAATTGGATATAATTTTCATTTTTTATTTAAAAAAATCACTAATTTAAATTTTTTTTAATTAAAAACATAAAGGCCAAAATATCAACATGAAAAGAATGCAAATACCGATCATGAGTGTCGTCGTCGGCTGGAAATGCAACAGAGCAGTTCTTGCAAAAGTCATTACCATCATCATCATCATCATCACCATCATCACTATTCAACCAAACATTCCAAAGAACATCATCACCATCATTCTGAACGCAAAAAGCAGCATCAATACGTGAACGCAATACCACCTGGTTCGTTGAGTCATCGCTCAAATCGCTACATAAATCAGTCTGATTTATGTACCCAAATAATAAGTGGCAATCTCAATACCAAATCAAATAGTGACCAAAATCTTCAATCAAATGAGTGCTTGGTCTCTTTTTCCTCAAATTCTTCATCTTCGTCATCCGAATCTCACAAAAACACGGCCAAAGTTGGCGGTAGTGTATCGATCTGCACATCGTCACTGCAGCATAGCTCGGCCGATAATTCAATGAGATGCACTCTGAAACGTGGCCGGCCAAATACACCCAAAACGGGTCTTTCAGTCGACTACAGAATTCGTAAATCATCCGTTCCGAATACACCCGAGTGCAAAAATGTACCTTGTCCTCGCGCCAATAACACTATTAGCAATGATGACATCATTAAGCCCAAGAAAATTGTAAACAGTGTGTCTTCTACTTCGTTGAATACGGCCATGGTTCTCGACCAGGAAGATGACGAGAACGCCGATAAGATAAGCATAGTGACCAATAATCCAAATGCAGATGATCTTAACGATGCTCGTATTCTTGACATTGCATTCAATGGGGACGAAGATCTGGGTGATGAATATGATAGTGAAGAAAATATTTGTGAGGCCAAAATAGAAGACAATTTAGATGAATCTGAGCAAAAGTCTCCCAAATTGTCTCGTAGTTATTCATTGAGCAATTTAAGCTCGGAAAAAAAAAAACTCGACTTGGTCAATCAAACTTCTATTTCCGAATCGGTCACTGAATCAGTTAATAAACTACTGCGAAAAAAGTCTTTATCAGCCGATGTTTTGCTAAACGATTCGGCAACAAATGACTCGCGCATTGACCAAACAAATAGTGAGGAAAGTTCAGTTGAGGCCAAAACCGAATGCTTAACAAATCCTATTATTCAGCAACAACAAAAAATGATACAATTTGAACCATTTGAGTTCAAAGATGGTGATTTTATCAAAACTTTAGACCAAGAAAATAATAAAAATCAAAATATGCTCCAGTCATGTTTGCGTAGACAGTCTTTGTTTAAGCTTAAGGAGACCATAAATGGAAAAGTAAGCAAACAAGTGACTGAAATTGAACAAAGAAAGCTCTCACCATACAGATTTTGCAATTCACCATTGAGAATGAAAAAATTTAAAGACAGCTCCAGTTCATTAAATAGTCGTAGAATAGGAAAAATAGGCGCTTCGCCTATTAGGGTACCAAGTATTTTTTGCAAAAAAATTCTCAAAGAAACACCACGCGAACATTACATAATTAAAAGTGAGATGGACCAAAATGGCCAAAGTCCAAAGATATTCAGAAAACTGAACAGAAATAAATCTTTTAAAAAGCTAAACACAGTTTCCAATCAGGTTAGTTCGAATTTATCCAGCATTGCAGAGAATGAAAATGGCTCTATGCTCGACGAGTCGAGAAAAAATACTAGCCAGACAAAAATCGTCTCTCCGGTTGGAAAAAATCTGATCATGTCCAAAGAGCTTATTTGTTCTACAGAGTCAATTGATCTCTAGCATTCATTGTTGTAAATATCTCATATTAATTGTTTAAATTAATAAAAATAACTGCGTTCTTGAATTGGTTTAAAATATAAATAAATGTTAATTTTTGAGATTTTCAATTAATTAATATTTTGAATTTAAGACTATTTTTTTGTTGAATTTTTTTAGCTTTATTTTTATTTTTTCATGATTTATTGTAAATTTATTCAATTCAAATAGATTGATATTTTTTTTAAAAAATTTTTATTTCATTATTTCTATCTTTAAATTTTCTCGTTTAATAAATTAGAATTTTTTTTTTCTGAATGCTAAATTATTAATTAATGCTATAAAGTTAATAATATTGAATAAATACAAATTTAAATTGAAAATTTTCTATTGAAATTTTATTGCTTGGCTAATGATCCTTTTTTATCATACTTTGGGTTTTCGGTCATCATTTAATAAAAAAATACTACCTGCAAATTGAAATTGATTAATTTATGTCTAATTTTGTGTTAAAAATAACATAGTTTATGTTCAAATTAAATTAGTTTGTGTTGAAAAAATAAAATTCTATTTTTGACAGAAAAATTCAATTAATGTATTTGCTTAAAAACAATTTAAAATACACATCACAGCACGGTTTATTACCAAAAAAGTCATGCCTTACCAATTTATTGGAAACCATGGATTTTATTTCTGAAGCGATGTCAAATGGTTTACCTGTTGACATCATTTACACAGATTTTGCAAAAGCTTTCGATAAAGTCTCTCATAGAAAGCTTCTGTATAAACTCAAATTTTTTGGATTTGGTGAAGGCCTGATAAATTGGATAAAGGCGTTTCTTATAGAACGCTCACAAAGATTAGTATTAGGAGATACCAGCTCAAGTTGGATAAGAGTTATAAGTGGAGTTCCACAAGGTTCAGTGTTAGGTCCTGTCTTCTTTATTATTTATATAAACGATATGTTGGGTATTGTCCAAAACAATTGTAGAGCTTTTGCTGATGACCCGAAGATCTTATCAACGATTGATAATTTAAACTCGATTTATAACTTGCAATCGGATATCGATAAAGTGTGTAAATGGTCAAAAGAATGGCCGACTCAGTTAATTTTGAAAAATGCAAAGTTGTTCATATTGACTACAAAAATCCATAGTTTGATTATAAAATTGGTTCAAAAACCTTGGGTTAGTCAAACGTTGAAAGGGATTTGGATATTTACATAGAAAATGATTTAAAATGGACTACTCAAGTCAAAAATGCTACAGCTAAAGCAAATAAAATGTTGGACTTAATTAAAAAAGCATTTAAGTATCCTTGTAGCGAGACTATCAAATTATTGTATTGTTCAATGGTTAGACCACACCTGGAATATGCTGTCATCAAAATATCTTCAATGATTTAATTTATACTTTTAACCTAGGTCTTGAAAAATAAATTCCTAAAGCATGAATGAAAATATTACTATAAATCTTAAAGAATTTTATCCAACAGAAGATCTTTCTAATTACAGACCTATTAGTATAACAAACTGTCTTGAAAAGCTACTAGAACTCATTATCAATATTTGACTTTTCTCTTTTTTGAAAAAAATGACCTTTTGATTCAAGAGCAATCAGGTTTTAGTAAACACCGACGAACTATTGATAATTTTTTTTCCTTATTCGAAATGTTTTGACCAGATTACTGATTACTGAGTTTGAGCTGCTCTCAATAGCTCTAGACAGTGAATTCTGATGGCTTGTCTAACTTAAATCATAATTTTAACCTTCCACAATACATATTTAACTAGTTACTGCTCTTATAAGTATGCCACTGATAGGGCTTTTTTCCAAAAATATATTTTTACAATAACTTTTACAATTTTATAATATTATGTTTAAGTATTAAAAAAAGAAATTTAGGAATTTTAATTTTGTATTAAGTTTTTAGTTCTCAATAATTAAAACTGTAAAATAACATTAATTTTAAACATTATTTCTACTTTTAATTGTCTAATTAAAAATTAATGTTTCAAAAAGACACAAAGAAAATGTCGTAATTTTCATTTTGAGTTTTCAGTTTATAAATTTTTCTAGACATTCATTCAATTCAATTCTGTTTATCTTATCTTAAATTAATTTAATTTGGCATTTGTCACTAGGTCCTTCCGAATTACTTAATTCTTTTATTAAATTCAATTATTGTAAAAAAAAAATTATCAAAATAAAAAAGAACTTTTAGCTGATAAATGCTCAATCGATTATAAAGTAACAAATATAATTTTTATTTCCACTTTTTATAGCAGACCCACGATCTGCCATTTTTGTGGGCTAGACAAATTTTTTCGCCATTTTTTCCAAAATTAAAGATTTTTTGGTAATGTTATTCAGAGATCAAATGAGGAGTTGGAGAGTTTTTAAATTAAGCAGTTTTAGAGCAAAATTTACTCAAAATTAGAA
>PJRA01000114.1:911693-938730 GCA_016987375.1 Brachionus koreanus | reverse complement strand
ACTTATGCAATAAACTATACTTTATTTTAAAATGGTATGATAAAATCTAAATTTCGTCATGGCCAGCAACTGCTGTTCTTATGCAAAAAAAATGGAGTGAAAAGATTTTTAACCAAAAGTTATTTGATTTAATTAAAAATTATCATTAACATTGTTTTTTTTTAAAAGTAAAAATTTATTTCAAAAAGGATATTTTCAAAGTAAACATTCATTTTTTTTAATTTTTTCTGTCTGCAAATGTTTGAAAATTTTATGCATGCATAACTATGAACAATACTTGCATCTGTTTAGCATGTTTTTTAAACACATAAAAATATGTCCCTGCATTAAATTTTCAATAAAGAAAATTTTTAGGAATTTAATATTAAAAAAAAAATATTTGAGGACTTTCATCATATTTTGATCATAAATTTCAATATGCCCTATTTTTCTATTGTCGAAATTCTGGTTACTGAAAATTTCATTTTTTTATAAGCGTTATGTTTGAAGAATTGTGAAGTTTAATCAAGCCTTTTCAGATAAAAAAAAACCTATTTAATTAATTTAAAATTCATTAGTAAGAATAATTCAGATTTAAATGCTTGATTTCATGAAATATATATTCAAAATGAAAATGCTGGATTAAATTTTTTTAAATTATTTTTTCTGAAAAAATTCGATTTATTAAACTGAAAATGAAAATTTTTTAGTTTTAAAATATTATCTTTGTTTTTCCAACCTTATATTCATACCACTACTAAAGCAGATATTTTTTTGGTTGTAAAAAACTTTTGATGATCTACCAACGATACCACCACAGATTCTAAATTTAAATTTTTAAATTTCTTTGAAAAATTAATTGCTATTACAAATTTTAGAACAAAAGATGCAAAAAATTTTGAAATAAAATAGTTTATGGACTGAAAAATTTCAACGATTTCGACCATCTTTTGCTCTAAAGCTAACTTAATAATTTTACTTTTTATTGTTTTTACAAATAAAAATTGATCTTCCGACTAAATACTCTAATTTTAAAGAATTAATAACTTGGTTAAAATCTGATCGATTATTTTCATCTACTGAAACTTTCAAAAGTTCATCTTTTGTTGGAAGAAGACTACAACTACTTCCCAAACTTAAACAATTTTAAAAACAAGTCAAAATTCAATATAGATTATACTTATTCAAATTATTTGAAATATCTCCATTTTCAAATAGCAAAATCTCAAAGGAATCTATATCTAAGCCATCGATGAATCCATCTAACAAACAATTTGATTCATCTAATTGCACTATTCTAATTACTCCTTTTGATTGAGTTAAATTTTTGCTGTAGTCAAATAATTGAACTACAGCAGTATCACACTTTTGGCCCATTCCAGTAATCACTACTTTAGATTTACTCAATTGAGTTAGCATTTTCTGTAATTCATTAATTGGTATTGATGACTTGACAAGAAGCTTATGAAGATCAGAATCATAATCTATCCATTCAATTTGTCTTATTTCTAATAGTTTTTCTTTTAAGTATTTAGAGTCTTGAATACTTGGCTCTTTAAGTTCAAATTCAATCTTTAAAATAAATAGTTAAATTCATGAAATTTTTAAAATATGAAATTACTATGGGAGCTTCTATCATATTGAGAAAAAAAATTGAAAAATAATGTTTTCTCAATTTTGATATTTTTGGAAAATCGTATTTTATGAGTATGAGCTTAAAAATTTTCTTTTAATGTCTAAGTTAGAATCTCTAAACTATTTATGACTAAATTCTATTTTTAGTTATCTAAACACATATTTACACTCTAATTTTTAAAATTTTTAGCTTCAAAGCTTGTTCAGAAATTTTTTGATTTAAAATTTACAAAATCAAAAATAAAAATTAAACCCGGTTCCGAGAACTACATGAAATATGGGTTATAAATTATGATAGCTCCTTACAATAGATTAAACTGTATTTTTGATGATCTAAATAAGAGATTAAAATAATAATTTAATGAAATATTGAATTTCTTTTTCAATTTCTAGGTTAATCAACAGGCTAGTTCCCATGTCATTAATGACCGATTAACACTTCATTTATTAAATTATTATAAAAATAATTATAACAAATTAAAAAAAAATTATTTAAAAAAGTAAAACATTGAAAAATTTTAATTAAATTTTTTGAATTTTTTTTCAAAATCTTTAAAAATTAAAATTAATATTATTGAATAAAGAAAGCCTGAATGTTAAAAACTTCAAAAATCATTTCCTGATCACAAAGCTATTCTTCAGTCATCTAAAAAAATATCTAGATTTTTTCACCATAAGTCTTTTCTGACAATTATTCGATCAGTTTATCAAATTTGAATTTAAAAAATTTGAATATTGAAAAATAATTACTTCTGGCAAGTTTAACTATTATATCTTTTGAAAAATAACACTATAGGGTTGAAAAATAATCAAAATATGGCAAAACAAATGACTTAAAAATTGAATTTTAACAGAAGTAGACAGTACTATTTTGTTGTGGACTAATAAGTTTACTATTTGAACACGAAATTTAAGAATTTAATTTTGTCATTTAGATTTTTATTTAAAAATAAATTTTTTATTGTTCAATTTTTAGTTTTAAAAAATTAAAACTGCTAGAATAACATCAATTTAAATAACATTATTATTTTTTCTACTTTTAATTTTTTAATCAAAAAATGAATGTTTCAAGAAGACATAAAGAAAATTCAAAGCATTATGCCCATGGATCAATAGTGCGAATTAAGCTGGAGAATTTTGTGTAATGAAATAGACTAGATAGGAAGTTTTTTTAATTTTTTATAAACAAAAAGGACATATGATTCACTTGAATTTTCACCCCAGCCAAATTTAAATGTCATAATTGGTCCTAATGGAACTGGAAAATCCACAATAGTTTGTGCAATATGTTTGGGAATGACAGGCAAACCAGCTGTGTTGGGACGAGCTTCAAGCATCGCCGATTACATCAAGTACGGAAAAAATAAAGCAGTCATTGAAATTGAACTAAAAAATGAAAATGGACCTAACTTTTGTGTTAGACGCTGCATTTATAAAGACAATCGAAGTGAATGGTTTTTAAATGATAAACCTACCAGAATAAAAGAAGTATTTATTGAACTTACTTAGGAAAAGTTTAAAAAATTTTTAAGGTTGAAGACCTTGTTAATGAATTGAATATCCAAGTTTCTAATTTATGCCAATTTTTGCCTCAAGAAAAGGTCTCCGAATTTGCCAGAATGAATCCACAAGAACTCTTAGAAAATACTGAAAAAGCTGTATTTTTTCAAAACAAAAGAAGAAATTTTTTGTCTAATTAATCTGATTCAAAAAGGTTGGCGGATTAGACTTGTACGAAACTCATATGGAATTGAAAGATCGAAGTAAACTGAGTAAAGATCTAGAGAAAGAAGTTAAAACCATTGAGGAGGAATTGAAAAAAGAAGAATCTATTAATAATCGGTTAGAAAGTCAGGTTTCGAGTTTTATGGAAAAAAGAAAGCATGAGGAAAATATTGTTTGGCTCAAACGAAAAAGATCTGTTTTGGTAAATACTAACAAAACAAAACAAAACAAAATGTTAAATTTTTTCGAGTTTATTTTTAGATTTATAAAAATTCTAGAAACGAGTTTGAAAAGGCTAAAAAAGAACAGGAAAAAGTGGCTAAGGAGCTGAACGAATTAATTCAAAATAATGAACCACTACAGGAGAAAAAGAATGATATTGAAAAAAAATTACAAAAACAAAAAAATTTATTATCAACCAAAGTATTTGTTCAATTTATTTTTACTTATGAAAAAAAAGTAATTAAGATTTAAAGACAGCTCTAATTCAAGAAGCAAACAGAGGCGGTAGAGACATGAGCACAAAATTAGACGATTTGAATGAAAAAATAAATGAACTAAAGATTGATTATCAGAATAAAGAAAATGAATTTAAAAATCATGAAAAAAAATTAAAAGAAATTCAGCTAAGCATCGAAGCGCTTAAAACTGAATTCGAAGAATCTAAATCTGATCTAGAAGCTATTCAGGTTCGGATAAATATTTAATGTGTGTCTATCTTTTAAATGTTTTTAATTAGAATAATGAAGCAATCATTAGACAAAAAGAAACCGAATTGAGACAAGAAAATGAAAAGCTTTCAAATCGCGAATATGAAGCTAAAAGAGAAACAGCAAGATTAAAATCAGAGTTAGAGGGTTTGTTCTGTTTTTTTTTGTTAATTTGGCACTTGAATAAAAAAATTTTTATTCAAGAAATTCAGTATAAATTAAAAGACATGAAAAATGTTAAACAAGAAAAATTAAATAAGCTGCTTCAACGCTCTAAAGACGTAAGTTCAGCAATAAATTGGTTAGAAAAGAATCGAAATAGTTTCAAAGGACAAGTCTACGAGCCAATGTTTCTAAATGTAAGCATCTAATCAATTTTATATTTAAATTTTAGGACTATCATTTGATCTAGAAAAATAAATATTTATCGATATGAGCTGTAAAATATTTATTTTATATTATAAAATAAAAAAATTTTATAATGTTTTTGATTTAAGATATGATTGAAAAAAAAAATTATAAACAATGATTAAATTTATTGAATAAAAAACAAATAAAGGAAGTTACAAAAGGGGTTCAAAAGACCCCTCCGATTTTTGAGTGTTAAAGTATTGCAAACTAATCTAAAAATGAGAAAATTATCCTTATTTTGGGCAAAAAAAAAAACAAATTTAAAAAACTTCTTAAAATTTTCCTTTTAATTTCAAATATAAAAAAAGGAATTTACATTATATTAAAACTGGCTTTTTTAGGAAACTTAGGTCTAAATTGACTTAAGACATGATCTATCTAATAACGATTAATTTCAAATAGGGTATTTAATTGTAAAAATTTTAGAAAAAAGAACAATTTCATCCATTTACAGATATCATATCATATTGACTGTAATCCTTCTCTCACATACCTCAATCAGTCTTTATGTAAACGATTTGACCAAAAGAAAACACAGAAAAATTGATGGTGCTATTACACTTAAATGTTTTTAAGAAAAATTTTAATTTTAGAATGATTATAATTCAACAAAATCGATTGCACTAATCGACATTCACTTAGATATGTCTTAATTTTTGTATTTCATTAGAGTAAATAACATGATTAAAAAATCTTGTGAAATTTTTCATCAAAAGTGTCATTCTGTAAATAGGGATTTTCTGAAACTTAGTTACTATAATTCAAATAAAAATTTTTAAATTATTTAAATTTTTTCAAAATTCAAGGATATCTTAAACTAAATGGTATTTACACAGTGTAAAGCTTATCTAAAGCTTTTGAAGAATACCCATAACGATCGTTTTAGAAATTCCTTTACGAAATAGGCCTTCAATTATTTGAGAGGCTGTGTTATAAGAGATTTGCTCAAAGACCTCTTATTAGATACTTATGGACAAGTTTTTTGCATCTTTCTTGAATAGTATCTAAATTGAACTGATTCAGCATTTTACTATAGGAAAGGGGAAGACTTTGAGGTCATTATTAGACCATTTTTTTGAATGGACTCTATTGTTTTTTTGTTAGATTCACAGCTGCTTAGAGTGATAAATGGGCTTTATTTTAAGATGAATCTGATGAGTGCTTTGTAGGTAATCAACTGAAGTTAGTTTTATAAAATCCATTTCTTTCCTTTGAAATGCTTTTCCTAAAACATTTTATTAATCAAAATAGAAAATTTAAAAAAATTTAGATTCAGAATTATTTTTAATACTATTTGAAATTCTTAACACTAGAAAACCCGAGGAGTTTTTTAGACCCCTTTTTTAAAAATTGAAACTTAATTATTTTTTGAAAAAAATAAAATTTTACAAAAAAGCTTTTAAAAATTAAACCCTTGTTTTTAACTCTTAAAAATTTTTAAATAATTACCAGAAAAAATATTCAATTTGTCTTTATAACTAAATTTGAATTTTTTACTAATAATGAGCCGGGCTTTCTAGTGTTAAACAATTCTTATCTAATTTTAAATAATAAAAAAATACTATCAAAAACTAAGTTTCAAATTTCTGAGGAATCTCCAATACTCTTTTTGTTTAAAAAACAAAAGTTTAAAATCTAGATCATCTTAATAAATTTTCAAAATTTTCAATTTCAATAATTAATTTAATAATGAGTTAATTATCAACTTTGAATGAACATAGACAAGAATTGTCATTATGAAAAATTTTTTAGTATTTTTTAGTGAATTTATTGATAATATTAAGCCTAGCTTCATCAATTTCTTATATTTTAGTCTTTTTTTCTTCCTTTGTGGAAGATCAAGAGGAAATGAAGAACTGTATTTAATGTCGGACCATATTTTGTTGTTAAGAAACACATATTTAAACTTTTACTCATTATTTTTGCATCCAAATTTAATTTTAATAGCTATGAAAAATTACATCATCATTTTTTATTTTAAAATTAGACCTTTTGCAATGAATTTTTTTGATAAAGCTATCCATTTTAGTGTTTTTTTTCGTTAATTTTTTTCGAGTATTGAAATAAATTTTTATCGAATAGAAACTAAAATGAACAATTCTTATAAATTTTTTAAGTTAGCTTGTAATTATCCATTTTTAACATCCATGGACCACACCTCAAAGAATGTTGTTCTAAAAATGCTAATCATTATTTCATTGATTTCCTTTTGACATGAAGATATTCCAATAAGCTCTTCATGCTTGATATTTTCTTGCTTTTAAATCAACTATGCTAGAGATTCCAAAAAATTCGTTTGATTTTTTTTAAATAAAATGGAATCAAAAAATTAATCAGATGAAAAAATATTATAATTAATTTTTAATGAATATAAAATCAGTGGATGTTAACTCTAGAAAAATCGAGGGGTTTTTAGACCCATTTTTAAAATACTGAAAATTTAATTTTGATAAATTTTCAAAATTATTTAAATTGTTTTCATAACTAAGTTTGAAAATTTTATTAATAATCTGCCAGGCTTTTTAGTGTTAAAATAAGAAAAAAATTTTAAAAAACTTTTTATTTTTTAATAATGAATTTGATAAAAATCAAAGATGAACATAAAATTACAAGAAGCAGCAAAATATGTTGAAAATTTGATTCCTTATAGAGACCTTGTACAAATGTTTCTCTTCGAAAATTCAGATGATATGCATTTATTTTTGAGTGAAGTTAGAGATCGGCTTAATCTAATTGTCAATGCAGCTATGATACCCCGCAAATCGTTGAACAGTTTTTCACCTTTTAGAACAATTGAAGAAATCAAGTAAAATAGAAAAAAAAATTCATACCAAGTTTTATTTAAACAATCTAGAAAATTTGGCTTTCGTTCTTATATGAGAGAAGTGATTGATGCACCTGAGCCCATTTTAATTTATCTGTGCTTATACCATAACATTCACCAGGTTCCTCTCGGAACTGAACAAACTCAAAAAAATTTAAGCCAATATTTGCCAAGTATTCAAGAGCTTGGCCGAATATATACTAGTACGCATCAATACACGTTCTCAAAATCACGTTACACAAACAAAATTTCATCATCATCAACTGAGGTCTCGGATAGCTTTTGGCTTACTTCATCTTTAGATCAATCCAAACTAAACTACTATGAAGGTAGAGAGGCCGAAATAAAAACTAAACTTAAAAATTTAGAAGCTAATTTGCAGCAAATAATGGGAGAAAAGCAAAAAATCGAGAAAATGATGGAAAATTATAGAAGTGAATTGGGAAAATTACGCGAAAGAAAATATCATATAGACAATTTGAAAAAAAAGTTGGATCAAAAGCAAAGTGTTTATAAAAGTCTAGCAGCTCAAAATACTGATTTGACTAGTGAGGCTAGAAACATTCTTTTAAAAGTTAGCGAATTTTCAAAAAAAAAGTCAAAAATATTTGCTGATTATGTAAAAGTTGCCAAGAATTTGGTCATTTTGACTAAAGACAAAGCAATATGTGTTTATCAAGATGCTCTTTATCAGAATGAAAAGCTTAGGTTGGAAAATGATTATCGAACGTATATATCTCTTAAACAAGAAATCGAGACCAATTTGGAACAAGCAAAATCTTTAACACAACAAGCTAGAGAAGAAGCAAAATCTACGCTGGAAACAGCATCTAAAATGAATGAAATAAACTTGGAAAATGGCCTTCCACAAAATTACAAAGAAAATTTTTCAAAATTGCCAGACTCTGTTGAAAGCCTAAATTCTGAAATTAATCAATGTCAAATAATTGCACAATGTGCTTATGATGTTGATGAAAAAGTAATTCAAGAATTTGAAAATAGAAAAAAGCGCATTTCTCAATTGCAAAGAGACTTGGAGAAAAAAAATAAAAAGTTAGTTGATCATCAGAATAATTATGAGAATATGAAAAATAATTGGCTTCAGCGAGTCGATGAAATGATTGATGGAATAAATGTCAAATTTTCTGCATTGTTTATGCAGCTTAAGTGTGCTGGTGAAATTGGTTTGAGCAGACCGGACAATTCAGAAGAGTTTAGCAAATATGGTATTTGCATAAAAGTGAGCTTTAGAACAGGAGAGAAGCTGCAAGAATTAACTGCCTGGCAACAAAGTGGAGGTGAAAAAAGTGTATCAACTATGCTGTATATGATAGCTTTGCAAGAGATGACCAGATGTCCATTCAGAGTAGTGGATGAAATTAATCAAGTAAGAAAATAAGCTTAAATAAAAGTGCACTTTATATTAAACATGATTTAAGGGTATGGATCCAGTAAATGAAAGAAAAGTTTTTGATATAATTGTGCAGAACTCGTGCTCAAAAAAACAGGCTCAATATTTTCTTCTTACACCCAAACTTTTGCCTGATCTTGCTTTTGATGATAAAACAAATGTTATATGTGTGTTTAATGGACCAGAAAATTTACCTCATTCAAAATACAATCTCAAAGAATTTCTAAAACGCAGAAAAGCTTTAAACGAAAAAAATTTCTAATTTTCATATTTTGTAACTTTACCGGCTAAAGAATATATTCTAATTGGTGCTATACATGTCAATATTTTTGATTCATTTTCGTAAACTATTTTCAAATTATATATCTAATAAAATTTAGTTAATTGTTTTCTAAATTTTTTTTTCAATTTTTTAAATTAAAAATAGTTGATCCCCGAAATTGAAATTTGTGAACTTTAAAAAGTACATTTGCTTAACTATCCAAAAAACGGCTAATCGTAAAATTTAGCTTCTCTATCCAGACGATCATAGATTTTTATTATTAACATTTACTCAATAAAAATAATAAAAGTAAAATATCATAAATAAAATTTTTTAATATTTGAATTTTTAATATTTTTAGTTTTTTAATAAAAAAAAATTCCTTTTACAGATAATTAAATGACCAAGAATTATGCTGGAAAATTTTGATCATTGAAATAAACTTGTTAAATCAATTTATTTAAAATTTAATTTAAAAGTAAGATTGAAAGATGAAAAAGCAGCTGTTATCAGACTGAAAAAAAATAGAAAGTTTCTAAATTTTCAAAAGAAAGAGTCAAAATTATATTCAAATTGTTGGACCCAAAGGAAAATATCCGTTTACTTAAATACAAAGAATTCCTTGGTTCCATGACATTTTCAATTTTATATTTCTTTATTTTTATAATTTGAAATATCGATTAAGTTATATTTTTCATCTTGATTTCTCATTTTATTTATGATTAAATTTTTTAATTCAAGTTATTTTATCAAAAGATCACATAAAACAAGTCCAAATACTTAAAGATATTTTGAGCTATTTTGTGTTAAATAAATCGATAAAAGCTTTTCAAGCATTTTCTCTCTCCACTAGAACAAACATCCAATTCTGTCATCAAATTTGGCTGTTGAAAATATAAGTAAAACAATTTTGATTCGTTTTCTGGTAGAAACAGGAGCTAAAAACAATGAACTTACTTTTCCTATCATTAAAACTTTCCTTTTCATAACAAACACTAACCATACCCACAAAAGGACACAAAAATACACAAAAGAACATTAAATATTTATGCTTTTTTTCTTATTGTTAACCCATGAAGAACAGATACAGACTTTATGAAGCCTGTTCGTAAAAATCAAAATAAAAATAAAATCTAATTACTTTAATTTATTATACTGTTTAATTTCATCATTCTAAATATAATGTTAATTTAAATTTAAAATTTTTTAATTTGAAAAATATAACAAGTTATACATATTTAAAAAATGAGAAAATAATTTTTTTAGCATCAATATGAATATTATTAAAAAATCAAGCATTTTTATTAGCGGTTTATGGAGACGAAAATATTCGGATAGAATAATAGATAAATTAATTTCAAATAAGTCAGGTAGTGTAACACTGGTCTCTCTGTCCAATAACATTTATCACAATTTGGCTTTAGAAAATTATTTAGCTGAAAATGTAGACTTGAAAAATAGAAATATTCTTCTAATGTGGATTAGTGAGCCTTGTATTGTTTTTGGTCGACACCAAAATCCTTGGATCGAATGTAATGTTAACGAAGCTTTATCTCGCAATGTTAAAGTGGTCCGTAGATACAGTGGCGGTGGGTGTGTTTACCATGATCATGGAAATTTGAATGTATCTTTTATTACAGATCGTCAGCGTTATGACCGTAAACATAACTTGACAATAATTAAAAATTCAATGGAAAAATTAAACTTTAATAAAATTAGTTTTGAAATTACACCTCGACATGATATATTTTTACGATTCATTCAAGATCCTTCTGAGAGTTTTAAAATTTCTGGCAGTGCGGCTAGACTAGCTTCGAAATTTTCCTATCACCATTGTACTCTATTGTTCGATGCCAATATGGAAAACATGCAATTATTAAGATCAAATTTGCACGATTTAATCACCACCAAAGCTACTCCGAGCGTTCGATCTAAGTGTATCAATTTGAAAAATTTTTTACATGACAAAAACTTTGATATGTCTCTTATTATTGAGAAGCTAAGCGAAGAGTTTTGGAGATTTAACTCAATCAATTGGTCAAGCGATTTTTTATTCGAATATGTTAATCCAGAAGATGAAGATGTCAAAAAATTAACTGAAAAATTCTCCAAAGAATTATCTTCATGGGATTTTGCTTTTGGTTCGACTCCAAAATTTGATTTGCTTTGTAGATTAGGAAATAATAGAAAGATTACATTCAAAATAGTCAATGGTCTTATCAGTAGTTATAAATTAGAAGAAATTTTTGATAATTCTTTTGAAAAAGGATTAAACTTGCTTTTGAATACTAAATTTGAGAGAAAATCACTTTTAGAAAAATTTATCCATTTTAATCTGTTGGATCTAAATTCACAATTTATTGAGTTATTCGAATTTTTTAATAAAAACATTTAGAAAGCTTTAAACATTTAGCTTAAAATTTTTTTTAAATTATTTTCTTTAGATTTAAATAAAATAAAACATGGGATCTCATAATCCTGGAATAGATTTTGGTAATTATTTATTTATAACTAGTTGTTGATTTAGAATAAAATTTTTTTTTTAGATGAAAAATTAATCAACAATGTCAATCTTAATTTGACAGCAATTAAAAAAAGAGCATCCGAGTACGCAACCCGGAGAGCAGTCAAAAAGGAACACCAAGTTGCATGGCTTTTGAGAGCCATCACATGCATAGACTTGACAACTTTAAGTGGTGATGACACCGAGTCAAATGTTCAAAAGCTTTGCTACAAAGCAGCTAATCCAATCAGACCTGATTTATTAAAGCAATTGGGATTTCAGTCGAAAGGTATTCAAAAATATTAAAAAATTTTTCTTATAAAAATACTTTTTTTTATAGAATTAACCTGCGGAGCTGTTTGTGTTTATCCGTCTAGGGTATCTGATGCATATGCAACACTTAAAAGTCTTAATATGAGTGATAAAATACCTGTCGCAGCAGTAGCAACTGGTTTTCCTAGTGGACAGTATCATTTAGAAACTAGACTTAAGGAAATTAAATTGACTGTAGCTGACGGAGCCAGTGAAATCGATATAGTCATAAACCGTACTGCAGCTCTTCAAGGAAATTGGAAGCGTAATTATATTTTAAAGAAATATTTTTTTATTAGAATTAAGGTTGTATAAAGTTTTGTATGATGAATTAAAACAGATGAAAGAAGCTTGTGGCAAAGCACATATGAAATCGATTCTAGCTGTAGGAGAACTTGGAACTTTAGAAAATGTCTATAAAGCATCTATGATTGCTATGATGGCTGGAAGCGATTTTATTAAAACTTCTACGGGTAAAGAAGGAGTCAATGCAACTTTGGTGAACGCTTTGGTAATGATTAGAGCTTTGAGGGACTACTACTGGATGACTGGGCATAAAGTCGGATTTAAGCCAGCCGGAGGTATAAGAACAGCTAAAGATGCATGTGTTTGGTTATCGTTAATGAAAGAAGAGCTAGACGAGGAATGGACCACTAATAAATTATTCAGATTGGGTGCTAGTGCGCTTTTAGGCGACATAGAGCGCCAAGTATATCATTATGCAACTGGAAGATATGCTGCTGCTTATGAGTTACCATAAAATTTAACATAAATAGTAAATTTTATTAAATAAAAAAAATTAAATCGAAAATTTTTCTCTAATAATTATTGAATTTTTTGTAAAAGTATCTCATTCTTTTTGCATTCCTTGAAAAAAAAAATTAAAATTAATCACAAATTTATTTGCAAAATAAAGATATTAAGTTTACTTCTTGGAAATCTTTAATTGTCTTGTAGTACAAACGTTTCTTTTCAATTAAATCAATGTATCTATCATTTAGCGCATCCAAATCGGATTTAGACTTGGTTTTTTTGTTTTCGACCTTGATTTAAATTTAAAAATTTTGAATTAATTTTTGTAAAATTTAAGACCGAAATTGTCACATTAAGAGTAATTTCAAAATTAAAAATAAAATAAACCAAGAAACCACTAATATATTTTGATTCTAAACTATATCTTTAAAATTTTTAGCTGAATTTTATAATATTTATTCAATTAATTTTTCAAGCCATCAAACCATAATTTATTCGAGCTTCATTTACCCTAAAAATTCAGTTAGCTTATGAAGTAGAATTTGCTTAAATTAAAAGCATAGAAAAATATTTGTTAATCAAGTATCATATATGAGAAGATCAAGTAAAAAAAAGAAAATTGATCACTCAAATTTTTCAAAAATATTGCAAAATAAATTTTTGATCTATATTTTGTTATTAAATTATATTATTGCAAAAGGATTGTAATTTATAAAAATGCATTGAAATTTAATTGAGCATTTAATTAAATGTTGTGTTCATATTTGAAAAATGAAATTTGTTCAAAAATTTTACTTTGCTAAAATATCAAGTATTTTGAATTAAAAATGTCTCTTTGACATTTATCTGATATATTATTCTATCAAGTTAAAATATTGCTTACAAATTCCAAAAATTCTCAAGGAGGTTCAAATTAATGTTTTTTTAGAAATCGACAAATTAATCGGAAATGTCTCAGATTATTAATCAAGTTAAAACCTCGAATTAAAGGAAAAAGAGCTTTTTTTCAAATAGAAGTATTATTTCGCTTTAGACTAGCTTCAGCTCAAATTCGAGAAAAATTAATTGTTGCATGATCATTTTATTTTTTTTTAAAAGAGAGAATTTTTGTATTGTAAATTGAATTTGATTTAAATAAAAAAATTTAAAAAAAAATATCAATTTTGAACTTATATTTGTTATATTTTATTTTATCTAAAATTCACTTTTTTATTCAATTTTATTAGCTGAAGAACCAGTTTAGCTAATAAATTTTTTGAAACTAATTCACTTCTTTTTTAAATAAAAGTTTAATTCGAGGTTCGCAAAAAAACCTTGTTTAATAATTTGAGACATTGTCAACTAATTTGTCGATTTTAAAAAAAAATTATTTGATCTTGCTCGTAGTTAAAATTTTTTTTGGCTGAATCAACGACCGCTTGCACGGTTTCCAGCACTTAAATTTAACTACATTATACTTGCTTTTTCTCTAAATTTATTATTTAAAAAGGTTTTCAAAAAATACCAAAAGCCAAAGTTCCCTTACAATCCAAAAGTAAGAAAAATAAAATAATCAAAATTTAGCAATAATTCAAAATAGCATTTTTTTTCAGAGTAAGATTGTTGTCATGAGAGTCATTAGATTCAGAATAAAAAATTAAATTCGAATTTTATAAATTCAATTCAGAATGACTCTAATTTACAATTTCACTTATTTTCAAATTTTTAAAATAAGTTTTTCCTGTTAAAAATTTATTTACCTTTGAAACATTATTTGTGACACCTTCAAGAATTGCTTCCAATTGCTTCACAAATTGTTCACGATTACTTGGCGATGACATAGCTCTTTTTGGAGTTAAGCAAATTAAGCAAATTTTGAATAAATTTAATTGTGTTAGAGAATAAATTACTGCTTAAATTGATCAAATATGGAATTGTAAAGTGAAATGACTTTATTAATATGAAATTTTTTGTCTTCTAAAACATTGTATAATATATAAAATTGTTTTGTTTGAACATAGCCAGTTGATACTAAAAATTAATCAGTTAAAAGTAAAGGATTATTTTTTATCGAATTTGCATCTTACATTGATTATAAAGTTCAATAAAACGTTTCTGGTATTGATTAAGCTCACTTTTTGATGGAATTTCATCTAGTTTTCGCTTTAATGTTGATATTTCTCTATTCTTTCTGGCTATTTTTAATCTTATATTTTGAAGTTTTGCTTTAGTCTCTTCGAATTGCTCATTTATTTTATCGATTTTTTCTTTTTCTTCCAAATTTTCGACCATTGACGATTTATTTTCCAATTCATCAATTTTTTTCTGAATAAGTTCAGCTTCTTGTTTGCAGCTTTTCTTGAAACCTATCTCCAGTTGTTTAAGCTTTTCATATTCTCTAACAAGTTCTTCTAATTGCTCAACATTTCTAATTTTTAGAAAACTTAAGAAAAAAATTGAACGAAAGTATTGTTACTTTTTGTCAGCATTTTTTTCGTATTCTTCTAAATCTAACAATTCTTGTCCTAGATTTTTCTCTTTGCTCAGAAGCTTTAAATTTAGACGCTCGATTTTTTTGCTTAAATTTAAAAATTAAAAAAAAACTAACTTTTTCCAGCTCTTTATTCTTTTTATCCAAGTCTGAGCTAAGTTCATCTAATTCAGATTTTTGTTCGTCTATTAAGCGTTCTTTTTGTTCCACTTGTTTTCTAAGTACATTTATCAAGCGTTGTTTGTGCTGCAAACCACCAGCATTAATATCACCTGAAGCAGCTAGTTTTTCTAACTGCTCGATTTCTTGTTGCAATTCGTTCTCCTAAAATCAAACAATTTTAATTTATTTTCTGAAAACTGAATATAACTAACTATTTATAAATAATTAAAAATTAGAATAATTTTCTTTCTTTCTTTCCTCTAGACAATAAAATCGAATAATCAAATTAATTTTTTTCCCAAAACTAAATAAAAAATCATGAGATTTTAAACCACATTAGCAATTCAATTTTTCTATCAATTTATTTTTTTAATTGCTTCTTAAATGTCCAAATCCAATTTTGACAAAATTCTAAGTAAGTGTAAAAATGAATATTTTTTCTTTGAAAAATTAAAATTTAAAATTTAGAGCTCTATTTTTAATAATATTTTTTACATTTTTATTTTTTTAAATTTATTTTTGAAAAAAAATTGCAATTGTCTTATCTTAGACTGAGAAAATTTTTTTTTAGATGCTTAATAAGCTTATAAAAAATAAAGGGTTTCTAAAAAGTTAAAGCGATACTTTTAAAACAAAGATACCAATTTTTTTTTAAAAACAAACAGTGTTTTTTAAGGTTAAATTGATTATTTTTTTTGTATTTTTAAGTGTTTTATTGCTAATTTGGACCTGTTCTTTCACAAAATCATGTTGGTTTTATTTTTGGAAAAAATTTTCCATGAGATATCTTCGTTTATTTTTTCGGTTTAATGCAAAACTCATTACTCACTTTTGATTTATCCTGAAATACTCTCAAACACCTTGTAAATTTTGAAAGAGAATTAAAAGATAAGTCAAAGCCTTGATGACAAGACCAGTCACTTAAAATAACATGAAATTTTTCAAAAAACGGTGCCCCTAGCTCACCTTAGAAATTTTTCAATGCACGTTTGAAAACTTTTTTGTATCCTCTTTTATAAATTTAATTTAATTCATAACTAAAATCTGTTTTTTGGGTCTCGACTTAAGAGTGAGCTGACATAATTTTTGACCCAAAATTTTTTTTTTCCTGAAAAATGCCAAAAAAAACATATTTTTAAATGACCATGTAGTCATTTAAAAAAATTCATGTTATTTTAAGTGACTGGTCTTGTCATCAAGGCTTTGACTTATCTTTTAATTCTCTTTCAAAATTTACAAGGTGTTTGAGAGTATTTCAGGATAAATCAAAAGTGAGTAATGAGTTTTGCATTAAACCGAAAAAATAAACGAAGATATCTCATGGAAAATTTTTTCCAAAAATAAAACCAACATGATTTTGCTTCAATTCTTAAAAATCTTTAAAATTACAGTTAAAAATTGAGTTTGAGGTTTTTTTAAAATCCTGGAAATCTTATTTATACTAAATGATAAAAAAAATGTTTACCTTATTGGAAAAGTCAGTTACAATTTGCTGCAAAGTAGATTGCTGTAGTCCAAGAATTTGTCCTACTGCATTTGCATTTATTTTATTTTGTTTTTGATCGGTCTCAGTCATTTCATCAATTAATTTTTTAATGCTTTCTTCTTCCTCACTTCTTGCCGCAACTTTTGTTTCATTATCTTGTTTAACTTGTTTTGAACTTTGGGTTTGTGAGTGCTGCTGATTAGTTAAATTGCTTAATAGAACGTTCTGTTGACCATATTCAAGAAGCGTTGATTGAATTTTTGTATTACGATCTTTAATTTTATCCATATCTTTTCTCACAAATTTTCTTCTTGGACTATTTTTTTCTCTTAAATCATTTAAAAATTTCATAGCCGTTTTGGTTCTACTTGTTTCTGAATCATCAGGTTTCTCTACCCTCTAATTTAATATTTTAACATTTTTAAGTTAAATTTAATTTTTACCATTTTATAAAATTGGGAAATAGCAAAGGAACGATTCATGTCTCCCATTTCAGCCCTTGTCTCAATGGCTTTTTTAACTAGCCATTGTATAACTGGAAATACGTGGATGAAATCCAACCCTTGAATTTGATGAGGCTCAATTCTATGAGGACACTTCATTCTTGGCAGAACTGAAACTATTCTCTCTACTAAGGCTCTTTTGTTTAAAGTGCTTAATTTCTTTAAAGCATTTTTTTTTATATTTTTACATCTTTTGTCCTATAGTTGAACTCTCTTGAAATAGAAGATCAACATCTACATCAAAATTACAAGTCGTAATGCACCATGTCATTCCACCTACAATTTTATCAAAAGCCGAAAGGCCTTTAATTCTAGCTCTAAAATAGCCGGCTGCTACCAGTAACTCTACTGTTTCTTGGAATTTTGTCTGCTGTTCTTCATCTTCTCGAACATCAAACTAGATTTTTTATCTAATTTAAATAAAACACTCAATTTAATTTATAAAATTAAACTTGAATTTGTTTTCCTGATTGATCAGTAGGTGCTGTATAGAGTTTTGATGAAAATTTTGACATATCTAAATTGTAAGATAAAACATAATTTATATGTATAAATGATTATATTTTTTTCTTTTTTTTTTATTGACAATTTGACAAATTAATGTCACTTAACAATTTATTTTATTGAGTTAAATATTTCGAACTTGAGCTTTTTCATTATTAAAATAAGCTTTATTGCTTTAAGTCAAACTATTTTAATAAACTAATTTAATGGTTTACTTATTAACTGTTTCTATTTTCTGATATTTTATTTAATTCATTTTATAAATATTTAAATTAAATCATTATTTTCAAATTAAATGCAAAAATTTATTTTTTGTAATTTATACAGATTTTATTTTTTATTTCCTTGATTTTCTAAAATCGATTTTTTTAACGTCCCAATCTATAAATCACATTTAAGAGCAAGATTTGCACTTTGCATTACAACTGTACTTTTTGACCAAAGCCTAAGTATCTTTTGTTCAAATCAGAATTATTTATTAGTCACAGTTTTAAAACTAAGTCACAAAAAATTAAAGAAAAAAGTTTAATCATTAATTTGAGTCTGAATAATAATAATAAAGAAATCGTTTATCTATTGTTTTATTATCAATTAACCTCAAAAATTTTCTCATAGCTATATAGAATAAATTTATTAAGATATGAATACTTTTTAGATTTTTATATTGGAAAATATTAAAAAAATTAAAATATAAATGAAATTAATAAAGTGCTATAAGATAATTTTTATGAGTATTCTTTAATTGTTGTTTTCTATTTGAAAATTGATTACTAAAGGAAAAACTTTGATCTTTTTCGATCTATTTTTTTTTTATTTTAGAAAAAGATTGTAAAGCGTCTTTTAATTTAGAAATTTCTTCCGTGTCAACTCTTTCACAATTATTTAAATCTGATTCATTTTCATGATCATGCTTTTTGAATTTTTTAAAACTTTTTAGAAAGATCATAACATGAATATATCACATGAATGTATTTATTTAAAGATCAGCTATTATTTAGAAAATTATTGGCACAGATTTCTATCATTTAAAATAATGAATTCCCTTCTATAATTTATGACTTCGTGATCTCTAACATTATTTTTACTTATCAGATATTTCTGTCATAAATTAACTTAAAGTTTAATTTCATTTCGGTTTTTGACTTTAACTCTCAATTCAGAGAGTGTTTCTATTTTGTTTAAAAAAAAGTACTTATCATTAAATAATAAGTTATTTTCTGTAGTACTATTTGACAAGTACAGAAAAATAAAACAATAAATTTGTAATTATTTCTATAATTTAGAATTTTATTTAAAAATATTTTAAAATTTAAAGATCAAAATATCTTCTTAGATTCCGTTCAAATTTTTGATTTCGTTTATTTTCTTCAATTGTGTCTTTTAGACTTTTGGCTTTTTTTAACATAGCCGAATCGCTTTTACTTGATTTAAGTCTGATATTTACAACCGGACGAGTATAGGTTTTTGAATTTTTTTCAATGCCAATTCCAAGTCTATCCAATTTTTGGCGTGTTTTAATTGGCACTGTTCTTCCCTGTTCTTTAGAGCCCAGGCCACGTTCGTTCCATCCTGATTTTATCATTAATTGATATCCTTTATTGTTTCCTCTCAAATGATAATTAGTGAGTATTCTTTTGCTTTTTTCTATGTCATGAATGTTTTCATTTATCAAATGAACTATTGAAGTTTTATGCTCTTTATGACTTATGTCTTTTAATTTAAAATTTTTTTCACAATTTTCACAATAAAAATCCTGATCGTTTTCAGACTCATTTTCACAAATAACTTCCAAATCAGATTCTGGAGTTGATAATTTTTCTCTAGCATTTTTTATAGATTCTATAGCTTCAGTATTTTTAACTTTTTGAGCCAAAGATTCGGCTGTATTGCCGGATAAGTCTTGATTAGCCAAAAGCTGATTCAAAATACTTTCATCACTAATATTTTCGAAAACATATTTTAATACTTGATTGCTAAATGAAACGATTGAGATCATAATACAATTCCATTTGTAAGTATCCCTGTAAAAAATATCGCCATTATTTGACATATAGTTGGCGACTGTTTCTAGATCATTATTTTGGCAAGCTTTTAGGAATTCTCTTGGATATACTGTTTTTTTAAAGTATGGACCAATTTCAATAATTTCTTCACTATTTTTTTCTTTTTCTCCTCTTGTTTCCAAGTAGTTTTTTTCATTTTCATCCCTGCTGTCAACCAAATCTTGATAAAAATCACGAACAGATTCACCAGCTATAACTTTCAATTCATCATTCTCAGATGATTTCTGGAAATTAATAAATTTGTAATTTTGTTTGAAGAAGCTTTCCATTTAAAAATAAAATAAATTCAAACTTAAAGTCAAAAAAATTCTTTCAAATTATGAAAAGTCATATGATTTTTTCAAACTTCACTTATTTATACTTGAGAATAAAAATTTATTTGTTTGCAAAACTAATCAAACTATAATTTTGAATTGCTGCTGAATGTGCGTTTTTAAAATTTAAGGAGAAAAATTATGTTTTATCTACAAATTAGAAAAAAATTGTGAGGCTCAATTTGAGGAATAAATTTATAATAATATCATTTGATCATGAGACCAAGTTGAAACTTCAGTGTAAAAATTTTGTGATCGATTGAAATGTTGACGTTCAAGTTAATAAATCAATCATTTAAAAGTAAAAAAAAATAGAAAATTAAAATCTGAAGTATAAGTTAATTTTATTTTAAATTATGTTAGAGAAGATTTTAACGATATTTTTGTATTAATATATCAATTTAAAAATCGTACAATAAATTTTTTATTTTTTTGTTTTTATTTTTCAAATTGAATTAATTGATTGATTAGTTCCACTAAATTTTAGATTTTATTTTAAAGAGTTTAAATTTCAATGACTAATGAAAATAAAAGAATATTTGACTATTTTATTGTTACTGGCTTGCCGCCAATTTTAACAACCAAGTCTGGAGGGGATTCGGATCAGTCAATTCAGAAAGATCAGCATAGACAATTTTTGTTGAAAAATGCAGAAATCGATCATAGCAGGGACAACTCTGAAAAGAAGGATCCTATTGTGGATATTGCAATCTTGAATAGAACTTTAAATGAAGGTATACCAATTGGATATGAATGCATTTGGAGCACACCATCAAACAATTCGGCGAATTTATGCTGTGAAATGTATAAAAAAAATGAAATGTATCTTTTAATAAAAAGGGGATTAGATAAACCACCGATAGCAGATATTGGAGTTTATTACGAAGGAAATGAAACTGTACGCGAAGGTTGTACAGTAATCAAAGAGACGATCGGCAATAATAGTGCAAATTTAAACACCAGCAGTCTTAATGCCAAACGAGTTTTTATAACCTATCGACGCTTAACTGATCTCGCTTGCAATTGTTTAGCAATGGTGGATGTGTGCCTAATTAATAAGAACAAGGTATTTATAAATTTTCAATTTAAATTTTTTCTAATTTCAAGCTTTTGTTAAAAATTGTATAAATATTTAAATAAAAATATTAACTGAAAAAGTAGTCATAACAAGAAAAAAATTCTTTTTGAAATTTTATTCTTTTTTTCGGAAATCGTTTCGATTTCGAAGCCAATCAACAGGCAACAGATCCTTGTCATAGTAGACTGACTAACAATTTTTGATCAAATAGATATTATGTATTGAAAGTTTGAATTTCTATCAGATTTCCACATTCGTTCTATTAAATTTTCACTTTTGTTAAACTAAAACTTTATTTTTTTGAGTCTATTTTCTAATTCTCAATTGAGTTATGATGGAACATTGTCCACATTTGTCCATTGAACACTATAAAGTTCAATGATATTTCAAAACCTGTATTTTTGCAAAATTTTTCCTTTTGTTCATAATCTCGATGCTACTCAAAATTTATTAATATTAAATATCAATCTTAATTTTTCCAAAAATTTTAAATTTATTTTCTTTCATTATAAAGTGTTGAGATTTTTAACTGTTTTAAAAAAAAGAAAAAAAATCCGCTAAAAAATCAGAAAAAACACACTCATAACATGCGTTTTGTATTTAGACCATTTGGCATTGACTCTGAATTTTCCTCTGAAGTTTCATCTCATTTTAATTCTGATTCAGTCTTATTTTATTACAAAAATTCTGAAAATGATGATCATGGTTTTAAAACCGCCAAATTGGCCGTCCACTTTTATAACCGTCTCTTTAGGCGATCTTTCTTGCGGTTGAAAAAAATTTTGGCCGCATCAGAGACTGGTTATACAGTTCTCAACACTACTTATCAGAAAAACTGATCAGTTAATGCCAAGTTTCATTAAAATTTTTATTTTAATCAAATTATAGTTAGTCAAAAGTAAAATTTTAACTCAGATAAATTTAAACAAAGATAACATAAATTAATAAAGAAAATTTTTCCCAAAATTGAAATGTTTGATTAAAATTTATCATTTGGGGTAATATATAAAAGGTCAATTAAATCTTATATCTACTCATTAAGAAAATCGGTAAAATATCTCGGAAAGAGTATTCAGTAAATAAAAATATTTTCAAAAATTTTATTTTACTATTGTTATATAAATTATTAGTTCGGAAAAAATTATGTTAAAAAAATTAAATTTATTAAAATTTATTTTTTAAAATCAAATTTTTAGTTTTTGATCAACTTGCTTAAAATATTTTTTTTTACGAATTGTATTAATCAAATTATTGAAATTTATCAAAATCAGAGTTAATTATTAAAATTTGCAGTCTGATAAATTTAAATAACTTTTGAATTCAAGCTTTTTAAAATTTTAAAATTTATTCAACATTATTTTTAAGATAGTTATTTAGTTTTTTAAATTTATCTTACTGATTTTTCTTAAACCTGACAAATTTCTTGCAAATTCTAATATTAAATAATTATTTTCTCAGTTTAATCTTCAATAAAAATAAATAAAAATAATGGCTTACAGGATTTTCTTGATTTTATACTCTGCTGCTTTTAATAAAACATTATTTAGTAGAAAAAAAAACCATTAAATTTTTCAATTGTTATTTTAACTTTTTAATTTAAACATTAAGACTTTGAAAGAAAATTTAAATTCTCTCATGCGTATTTAAATAAACTATTTTTTATTTAGGGAGAAAAAGCACCCCATACATTTAATGAGATTCAAAAAAATTTAAATGTTGGTTACTTTGGTCCATCGATGGCATTATGCTATAAAAAGTCATGGATACCAGCTCCTCAAATAAAATACACTCCAAGTATCTTGTACAGATACCCCCAAACTGATCATTTGGATCTACCGTTTCCTGGTGAAATGTCATATTTTGGTTTGCCTATGGGAGCAACAATCGAATCGTGGCCTATAAAAAATAGCCAGACAAACGAAAATGTGTCACTCACAAACCTAAAGCCAGTTTTTAGTACTTTTGTTTTAAATGTAAATTCTGAAGACGGAACAATTGTTGAAAAAGTCTATGGATCAGTTATTACATTCTATGAGGATTTTGATCAAAATTACCTAAGCGAAGATCAGTGCGAAATGCTTAAATTCGAGAAAAATGATGCGAACAAATCACTGCATTCAAATAAGTCTCTAGTAATTTTGTCAAGGCACCCAATTTTTGAAACTTACAAGTCTTTTTTGTTTTTTTTGTTTAACAAATACACAAAAAAAATTGATCTTAGACCACATGACAATTTATTAATACCCATTGAGAGATATTTGTCGTATTTAACTTTTGACGTACCATTTCCAACAACTCAAAAGCCAAGAGTTTTAGTACATCTGACTGACTGTGATAATGATAATTTAACAATTAATTTGCCATCTGAAATAGTATTACCACAATCGTAAGAATCATTAAAAATCTTAAAATCAAAAAACTTTATTAACTTTAACAAAAATCAAGTGGAGCTTCATTTGCCGATTTGCTTTATAATCTTAAAGTTGAAAATTCAATCAATGTTTTTTTGTTTGCTATTTTGCAAAGAAATCTTATGGTTCACTCACTTAGAAGATGTGTGCTAACAAGTGTCGTTGAGGCCATATCAAGTGTAAGAAATTTTTCTTTTTAATTTATCAAAAAGATTTCTCAAATAATCAGCTAATTTTCTTAATGGCATTTTAAATTTTAGAACAAAAAAATTTAAAATTAAAAAAAATATATTTTCTAAAGGTTTGAAAATGGAGGCTTTGGCGCATTTCTTCATTATTTGATTTAAAAATCCAAGTTTTGATGATGCTATATAATTATTTTCATAAATTAATCACTATTAAAAAAATATTAACTTACCAAGTATAAAAAAATATCGCTTTTTTCCAAAAAAAAAGAAAACTTGCCCAACTTCTTAAGGACCAAGAAATCTCAAAAATTTTTTGCAATTTTTGGTTTCACATCATAATCACATGGTTGATGGCTAAAAAATTTGAATTATTAAAGAAAAAACAGCTTTTTTCGATTATATGACCCATCAATTTTCAAAAAAATTTATTAAAAAATTTGTTTAATTTTTAAAATATTCTTTTATTAGGTTTATTTTAAGTTCATTAAAACAAAATACACAAATTTAAAGTTATTCCACAATCTCATAAAAAAGCCACAAATATTAAAAAAATACAGAAAAAATTTAAGTAACCGTTTTTTTTAAATTTCACCAAAAATTTATCGCTAAATATTTTAGAAATTATTTAGCTTATAATAACATTTGGCTCTTTGCCCTTTTAGGGTTTTGTTTATTAGATAAGAAGAAATAAAAAAAGTAAAAAAATATACTTCAGATTAAGTCGCTATTTTCAATTAAAAAAAAATTAAAAAAATTTTTTTTTAATTTAAAATTATTTAAGTCATTTACTTTTTTCAATAGTAAAAAAAAAATTTTAATTCTGTTATAGATTAAAATTTATCATTTTAGAAGGAATTGCTTAATCTTTAAAAATAACTTTTTTATAAGATTGAGATTCATTATAAAATACTAAATCACTCTCAAAATTGTTTCTTTAAATAAAATTTCAAAAATCCATAAATAAATTTTTTAAAAAATAATTTGAAATTATTTTTATCAAGATCATATTTCCATTTATGTGGAGGTATTCATATTTGCCAATGTGTCCTTTAAGTTTGTCCCAGTTAATAGAGGCTCCCGGCTCATTCATAATTGGTAATAAATACATTTTTATTTTCTTCAAATTTTTTTTATAAAATTTTATCAAAGGAATGGATACTCGATTTTTTGACTACTTTGATCTACCACAAGATGTAATTTGTGTTGATTTGGATACGAACACTATATCGTGGTAATTTTATGTTTTCAGGCCAGTCTTATTTAATTAATTATACAAAATAAGGACTCAAGATCGAAATAAAATTAAAGCAAACATACTTCCGAAGAATATTAAAGCTAGTTTGAGTAATAAGTTGGAACAGATTTTAGAAGGAATAAGCGAGGTTTACCATAAAAGATATATATTAAAAGAACCCACGAAGAGTCAAGAAATAGAAAATAAAAAAAGGCTACGGCAATTAGAACTTTCGATTAGGGAAGCTTTCCTAAAAGCAATGGCCAGTATTCTTTATGATTATGAAAAATTTCTATTGACGGCAACTCGTCGTCCTGATCTAAAAGCAATTGATCGAAATATAGTCAAATATTTTGATGTAGAAAAATTTATTGGAAGCAAAAATTTCTATGAGAGATTTTTCTATCAAGAGTTGGTCAGAACCCAATTGTTTTATGACTGCATAATGAATTTGTCATTTACATCCGAATTAGATCCAACATTAGCCCAGTCGTTTACGGTCTTTTCAGACATATGCTCAAAAATGTATCCTAACTCTTGTAACGATGAAATAAAGCTAATATCATTAAACAATTCAAATGATTCTCAGACCATAGTAATGCTGCCGCCACAACTGGATGCAGATTTTTTAAATCAACTAAACCCGGTTTTATCAAACATGGATCTCAATGACATAATAATTAATGGCAGTGCGTTTATCTATGATAATAAAGAAGATTCCTTTCCAAAACTAAAGACCGAAGTTTACTCCAATTATAATTCTAAAACAAATTCCTCTTCTGACTTGGACACAAGCATTAGTAGCAAAAATGAGCATTTGATAATTGATGATCTGAGAAAAAATTCTCGAAAATTGTCTGATTCAAATCGAATTGAAACTCAATCGAATTCATCTAGTATTAATCAAAATAGAAAGTCAAATAAAACATTAAATACTCCGATGGGCATAAGAACTAGGGCCGAAAAGATTCAAATACTAAAAAGAATGGAGTCAAAAATTAACTTTAAGCCAACTAGCAATATAAAACAAGCTCAAAAAAATTACAATTCTTTGGCCAAATTTAATGCGTATTTTTTTTTGAGCAATGCCTATGCACTTTGGTTCATACATTTTCCAGAATATATAAAAAATTGTGATGATTTTAAAAAAAAAGCGCTTGATCAGGCATACATGATTCTTGTTCAAATGCAAAATCAAAATATTGCGCATCCAGACGAAGTAAGTCTAAAAATAAATTTAGTATAAGATGTCCTAAAAGTAATTTTTGAAAAAATATATTTAATACTAATTATTTTCAAAAATATTATTTACCCCCAGTTAAATTCCCGATACCTTTATTTCTTTAATTCAATTACAAAGAAAAGTAAGTTAATCAATAAATTTATTTGGAGATTTATCTTTTATCAGAATGAGTTATATAATAAAATTTAAAAACACCTATCTTAATCTCCACCTCAACCTCATCCTCAGTCTAAAGTTTATCTCAAAAAGTTACAAATTTGATGGCATGACTGTAATTTTTGAGCATCTATTCAAGAAAGATGCAAAAAACTTGCCAATAACTATCTAATAAGATTTCGTAGAGCAAATCCCGTAGTAGAAGATCTTGTAAAATCCTACAAAAAAGCCCCTCAAATAAGTGAAGGCCTATTCTGTAAAGGCAAATCTAAACCTACCCCAATGGGTGTTCTTCAGAAGCCTTAGAAAAGCTGTAAACCCATTAAGTTTACTATTAACCTACCATAGATAATTAAACCCATAAAATAAAAACGGAAAAATATTTTTTTTTTTTCATATAATTTTATACATATTTATTCCTTTATTTATATGTTTTTATTCTTCCTTCTCTTCTTGCATTATTCAAGTCCTTATATGAAACCACACTCTTCTAGAAATGCAAGTTGTATGAAGCCTTGCTTAAGCATCAATATATAATTATTGAAATTACAACATTAGATATTCGATTCTAAAAGCATTCAACTTTCTTCACTATTAAGGACTTTAACACTAGAAGCACCAAGCATTTTTTCAGGTTTTTTTAATTCATAAATATTTTATAAAAAAACTAAAATAATTTTATAAAGTAATATCATTTTTT
>PJRA01000114.1:895296-906914 GCA_016987375.1 Brachionus koreanus | reverse complement strand
CATATGATACTGGTTTTTAGACATAGAAAAAAGTTTAAGATCGATTGATTATATTGATAGTTTAATGTTATAAAGATAAAGGTTTAACAACTGTATGTTTTTTGAATTAGTGAATAATAAAAATTTTGAATCGTTTTTATGTAACATTCTTACGCTTACTTTGTTTAAAATGAATTTTGAAAGTGAACATTTAAAGCTTCTTGAGAAAATAGTAATGTTGGATGCGGTCTTGGCGAACCGGTCCAAGTCGCGGACGGTTTTTTGCCGGTCTTTCAAACGGTCTAAACTTTCAGACCGCAAAAAAATACTTAGCTTAAAATGGGCGGCCATAAATACGGCCAACTAGGATACAAGTGGTCATTTGGCCGATCTACATAACAAGTTATATTTTTGATCGGAATATAGATTTTTAAATTTAGTAATTATTTAATTAAATAAATATTATTAAAAATTTGAAAAATATTAGAAATCACAAAATATTTAGATAATTTTTATGTTTTTTTGAAAATTTTTTTTTAACACAAAAGCATCTTTTTTGATCAAAATAATAACTTAAACGCATTTTGTTTTAAAAAAATTATTATTAAAATTTCAATCAAAAATATTTCAATTTAACAAATATAGCTCAAATATTAGCTGGCCGTATTTTTTGGCGGTTTGAAGTTAAGGCCATTTGGAAGACTAAGAATGCCATTAAGTTTTAGAATTAAAAAGAAATAAAATTGGAACATTTTAAAAAGTTCGTTTGGAATAGCTCGTTCAATTTCAAAATAAATTTTTTGTTTGAAGGCTTAAATTTATGTCCCCTAGTACAAAAAATTGATAAAAATCAATGAACTATTCCAAAGATACAAGCATTAAGCAAAAAGTGTCAAAATAACATCGGACTTTCTAGTGTTAAAGAAAGTCTCTGAATTTACAAGCCCCAAATTTTTTCAGATTTAATTAAAAAAATTTAAAATAGAAATTTAATCAAAGTATATCAATCAAGTAAATTCATCATTTAACTAATTTTGAAAAATTAGTTCACTTTACTGACATTACTGATGAATACTGAAAATTTTGATTTAAAAAATTATTTAAAAATTTGTCAGTAAATTAATTTTATTAAAAATATTTTATTTTAGCTGTGACAATTGCAATTCGTATTTGTATGATGAGGAAATAATGAGTGGTTGGACCTTGAACGATTCCAATATGAATATTAAATGTATCCATTGCTCATCATCAATTGTTCCAAATGTTTTTATTAAAATTAAGGTGAACTAAATTTAACTTCTTATTTAAGAAATTAATTTTCAATTTTACTTTTTAAGGACATGGAAAATATGAAAAAATTATTTGAAAACCATGGAAATAAAACAAATGAGAACATAGACTCTCATGACAAAATTGAGTCACATCCTTTCAATACAGTTGAAACAAGTAGACAAAACTCGAATAAGCAAAAATTTGAATATCCAGTTGTTATTGGAACAAGTGAATTCACAGTTCAATATTTAAGTCCTTTAGTGGTTAGAAAAGAATTAGAAAATATAATTTTGAACAAGAACGAGAATCTAGAAAACGAAGAAATTTGTTTATTCGATGAGAATTTCATGAATAATCATGAGATTATTTTTTGGAATCTAATTTGGTACTATAAACGCACAGGGCTAGACTGTAGTTTTTTAGAAAATATTCTATTAAATCAAAGAATTAAATTGATAGCTGATAAAGAAAATTTTTCATTAAACGGAAATTATTTTGATTTTAAAACTATTTTTCCTACTATTTCATTTTCTGATTATCATAGTCATCCCCATGTGCGTATTTATTGTATGTGGGACAATCTAAAATTGCAAAATCAAAAGCAAATGTATGAAATTCCATTGTATATTAGCTGGTTGCGGAAAAACTTCAAAAAGTTTCTCAATGATTCGAGCACACGTTTGGTCTCAATTTTGAAATCAGACGACTTGAATTATTTGAGAACATCTCGTATAAATGATCCTGGTCTAGCCAAAATATTTGATTTAGTATTAAGAAATGTCAAAGAAAATGAAATCACAGATCCGCTTCGCAATCTTCTTCGAGAAAGAATTATAGCAAAAAGAAACTTTAACAGTATTTATCGAGAAATATTATTTTTAATTATTGTAGCATTAGAAAGAGACATGATTGACATTGGTAACACAATATTAATGAAAACTGGTTAATAATAAAATATTTTAATTTTTAGATGCATTCGATACAGAGTACAAAGAAGCATTCAAAAAATTATTTAATAAAGATGAAACTATAAGAAAAAGTTTGAACCTAGATCAACCACCAAACCACATAGCAGTTTGGTGTCGAAGATTGTTTAGTCCTTTGTTGATTTAGACTTTTGGTAAAGAGTTTGAAGTCGATCAATTTGTAAATAAATATGTAAAAGCGTAAAAATTACTGACAATCAAGCATTATAAATTAATTTTAGAATATTTATTTCCATTTAAACAACATCATTTAAATAAGGATTAGAATTTTAAATTTTTTTAAAATTATTTTTTTCACTTTTACGTTTTATTTTGTTTGTTTTATTATGATTTAATAAACTAATTAAAAGTTTGAATTTTTTATTTAATTTATTTTTAGCCGTTTTTTAAATCTTAGACCAAGCTTTTTTTTAAGGACCTCATTAAATAATAAGATGAATGTCAATTTTAAAGGTTGTAAAAAACGTTTTAAGAATACAAACCATATAAAAATATAGACAATCATTTTTTAAATAAAATCAAAGTAAATTAAAGCAAACAATACTGCATATCGCAACAGATTTTTACAGAAGTTTTTTCGAAAAATTCGCAATTGTGCCAACAATCAAAACTCGAGAGCCAACCTCTACTTAGTTTAATTTTAAAATTATTTTATAATTTATATTTTGTAACGACTTAGGGCAAATTGAATTTTCAATGATTTAATTAAAATGATCATGCGCAAGAGTTATTATTGAAAAAAAGTTTTAAAATATTTTAGAGTAAAAAATTTATTGCAGAAGCATATTTTTTAAGTAAAAATTCAATTTTGAACTTAATTTTCTAGGTCTGAAAATTTATGCATACGATTTCTGAATGCAGAATTATGTAAATTAGTTGGATTTGGTTTAAAATGTTATGCTACACATTAAAGAATTTCTTTGCAATTCTTCAACACACTTTGAGAACCAAATTCTACCTAAGATCAACCGACTCAACCATTCGAATTCACTGTCTTACGCAGGCCATCAGTCTCAACAATCCGTTCTAGCCGACCAAACCCTTCTTTGCGAATTATTCGTTCAAATACAAATTTAAAAAAAAAAAAGTTTATTTAAAAAATTATTATTTTTTCATTTGATTTTTTTTAAGAAATAAAAATTTGAAAGGAAAATTTAAGTTTTTTTTTAAAAAAATCAAAAGTAAATAACACGGTTTACTCTTGTTAATTTGGTCAGTAGATAATTTTATATAACTATTTTCAGCATTAGATTGCTCTAGCTTAAGGCTATCTATAAGACTAAGAAGACGTGGATGAGATTTAAGTGTAGATTGAAGCCCATTATGCCACCCTTCCAAATTATTATTAGTTCTCGGTAGCCCCATAACAAAAAAAATCAATTATTTCTAATCTAAAAATAACACAACTCTAAATTATACATGTCGAAAACATATTTGTCGAAATTAACTTGACTAAATATAGCAGATTCACCGTAAAATATTAATTTTTATTGCTACGGCATTCCAGGACATATTTTGTTACGCCTAAATAAACTATGTATTGCATGGGACATTAGAGAAAGACAGATTGACGAAAGAAAACCAAGAAGAAGAACTAGAAACAAAAAGCATTCTGAGAGGCGTCTGCTTTGAAATTTAAGAACCAAAGCGTAATCACAAGCAGAAAAACAATCAGCCCAGGCAAAACTGTTCTAACTGTTTTTTTTTTATTATTTTTCATTTGATCAATTAATTCAATTTAAAAAAAATAATATATATATAATTAATATACTAGTTAATATGTTTTATAAATAAATTAACAGACATTGTACTGTAAATAAATGTGTTAAATTTAAACATTTTATTTAAATTCAATTATTTTCTCACAGGTAAACTAGAATCAAATTTGATTAACAAAAATTTTGACTTTAAAAGCACCATTAAACTGGTCAAGATAAGGCTGTCATTTTCAAAATTAAATAAATTTAAATTAAATGATAAAACTTTTTTTTTATTAATTTTATTGATAATATTTCTTTATTATAAAAAAATTTATATTTTCAAGTATAAGTATTTTACTGAATCACAAAATTTTTCTTCTATAAATGGTTGATTTTAGCATCTTAGTATTGAATGTTCTTAAAAACTATATATCTAACTTTTTGTTTATTCAATTCTTATATATTTTTAAAATAAAAATTTTTTAATTTTAGTATTTTTGAGTCACTATTGGAAAAAAGACGTTTCAGCAACAGCAGTAACTCGTCAAATTATATCAGAAAAATATTTTTTTGTTTTTATCCTAAAATTTTAATTGTTTTGATAAATTTTATGAATTAAATGAAATATTAAGTTTTTGGTTTATTACTTTATATATTTTAGATATTTTTTTAAGAATTAAGAAAGAAATCGATTGTGCCATTTATATTTATTCAATAAACTAACTAATCTTAATTACAAGAAAACAATTCTAGTAATTTAATTTAAAAACTTGGTAAAATTCTATATCAGATAGCTTTACCTTAATTTTCATTTGATTTTGATTGAAGTTTTTAAAACTCATTAATTGTTTTGAATCTCAGCATTAATCTTATTTTGATTGATATTTCAATGTTGCTGCTAGTTACTTTAATGAAATGTTTCTAAAGCATCAACATTCATAAATCTTAATCATAGTTTACCACTCTACTTGAAATTTTATTATAAAATATAAACAGACTAGTAACTGTCATCTATTAAATTAGATTCAAAGCACTAAAAATCTATTCGTTATGATAAAATTTTATCTTCTCTTGATAAAACTATATTTAAAGTTGTCACTGATAGCAATCAAAAACTTTTTGGATTTAATTTCGTGCTTATCTTTCGATTAGCCATCACCTGATTAGATAAAAAAATTCTTATTTCAAATTCAGGAATTTCAAAATTAAAAATATATTAAAATAGCCGCCAAAATTTTACTGTTAATTCAGTAGAAAACCAATAAATAAATAATCAAAAAACTATCTATAGTTCTATTTTTGAAAGTAAAATTAATGTTATATCTTAAGAGCACTTTTTCATCATGATTAATTACATTGGCAAAAGTGCCTCAGTAAATAAATGAATAACGATCAAAAATTTATAGCAATTATCCTTTTTTTTAGTTGTGTATTAAGATTTATATCCAGGGAAATTTTGATCACTGTTTTTCTAAATGAATGAAAACCTTTAATTTCTAAGTTTAAGCGTAATTTAAAAATCATAAATTTGGCAAAGTGCTGTGAGTATCTTTCAAGATAAGCCTAATTGCTTCCAGATATTAGCTCGATAGCGAATTTACAAAAGAAATAATTTTAGATCGGAGAGAATCATTAGAGAAAAGCTTATTATTTTTATGGATTCGCGTAATTTTTGAAAAATATTTATATCTTGGCTTCTATTAATTAAAAATTTGCAGGCGAAGCTAGCATAATCAGTATACAAAAAAAAAATATTCCAACTGTTTTAAAAATACTGTGCTAAATAAAATATCGTCATTTTTGTTTATTTATATTTTAGGAATTAAACATTTAGATAATAAGTTCATGGATTATGAAAAGTATGATGCTTCAGAGACCTCATACCAGGACTAATTCTATATATAAGTTGGAGTTCATATCTTTAAATCTGGCAAATCTTTAAAATAGTTATAACGGAGATAAATTTCAATATATTTGAAAGTTTCTCTTTTAGACTTATTAAAAAATTTAAGAATTAATTTTTACTGAATTGTTTGCATTAAACTTTTTATTTATTATTAATTTTAAATTGATTGATCGAATTTTATTTAGGCTAATTCTTTTTTATCAAACAATCGATAAAAATTGATGATAACTTGATGATTTTGTCTCTAAAAATTATAAGGAAGTAAACTTAAACTTTATTTTTAAAATCTTATCAAAAAATTTTTTTTTATTTATTTTTTATAAAAAATTTCTTTTCACAATTCAAGATAAAATTTCAGGAAAAATTAAAACTGAAGTTATAGACCATATTTCAGTAAATTTAGTTTATGGGATAAATAGTTCTAAACACATAATTATTTTTCTTTAATTTTGTGGAGTCAAGATTAGCCTTGAATGAACTTTGCTTCCTTCTTCTTTTTTTTTTAAATTGGAATTGATTTAAAATTTTCAACACCCTATTTAGAAATAAAAATAATAATAATAATAGTTTATATTCTACGGTCGAATTTAGTTTAACTAAATTGACGTAGTACCGCTAAAGGAAACTTTTATTTTCAATTATTTCTACCGACATTATCCAAACAGTTTTTGAACTGGTTGATCGAGCTTGCTGTGACAACCGCAGCACATTCACTACTCAGTTTTTTTAGAAAGTTTCGCCTTGCTTCACACTTTGCTAGCTGCAAGCAAATGCGATGTTTAGCTCTCCTTACTCCTCCACTTGGATCTTCATTGATCATTGAACTAAAAGTTCCGCATCGCAATATACCGATTTAGATAGATATTGTTTCTTTTTTTGGCTTCTTAATTTATATATTATTAAAATTATTTTTTGAATTAAAAAATTTAAATCAATTTATGAGTTTTAATTTATAGAAAATATCCATTCAATTTTTAATTCTAGATTAAACCATTTTAATATGCTAGTAGCCAAATGAGCAAAGTTTCTTTCTCCTTTCCTAATACTTGGATTCAGTTGACAATAAGATCTTTTTGGCTGTAGGTCTCCATCGATTCTTTCTAATATTGGATTAAAAATTGTAAAATTTAAAGTTCAATTAAAGTTTAATAAATTACACATTTAGAGCTGTTTTAAGAACAAATTACTTTTAAAGAATTCGAAAACAATTTTTTCTACTCATTTTTATCAGATTAATTTTCAAAATGTTCTTAAAATTCTCAAGATAATTTGAAAAGTTTCACATCATTAATCATGTAATTAATCATGAAAATGATGTGAAGTGAATGTAATGATGTAAATGTTCCCAAAAAGAGAAAGATGGTTAAGTTTTGATAAAAATTATGAAAAATTTTCTTTATTAATCTTAATAATATGTATGAATTCCTTAAATGAAAACACACATTTGGTTAAAGGAAGTTAATCGAAGATATTTTTAAAATCTTCATTTAATCATTTTTTTTTGCTCGTAGCCAAATGAGAAAAGCTTCTTTCTCCTTTATTTTTCAAAAACTTTTAAACTTTTTTAATTTAAAACAGGGAAAAACTAGTTTTTAAAAAATTTTAAATTTCTATGAAATATTTTTATAAAGTTTTTCGATTTAAAAAAATTTAATATTTTTTTTAAAAAAAAATTTATTTGATAAAATTATAATTTAATAAAAATAAAATATTTAGATTTATGAGCTTATAATGTGGAAAAAGATATTTTCAGTTCTAATAATAATTGTTTGTATAAATATTTCAATCGGTTTTAAAGCGGTCGATCATGGTTGCTCCGCATACCGCTGTAGACGAACTTGCATCAATTCAAATTTTATTCAACCGACACCAGGCGATAATGGCTTTAGACTCGAAATTGAAGGTGTTCAAAATGAAAAATATATTCCGGACCGAGTTTACAAAGGTATGTAAATTTATTTTAAGCTTTAATTTAAAATGTATCTTCCGATAGAAAAATCAAAAATTGAGCTTAGAACTACTTAAATTATCTTTAAAATATTAAAAAACTACTTGTTGCTTGAGTGATAAATGCCATCAATTATTTAACACATTGATCTAGCAAAAAAAAAAACAATTGATTTGAAATTTGTGGAAAATTTTTCTCAAAAATTAATTATTTTACTGCATTAAGTAATAAAATATCTTGACATTTAGTAATGCATATCTTGACAACATTAATCTAGTTTTTATCAATTGGAAATTAAAAAAAATTTTTGCTTGATAGATAATTGATTCATCTAATTTAAAAAACAAAAACAGAATTTTAAATTCATTTGTATTAGCATTTGAAAATTATAATTTGATAGCACTTTTACGTTAATTTAACAATTTGAGTAATTTTCAAGGTAGGTTTTTGTCTAATCCTGGAGAAAAAAAAAGCTAAATTTTTTTTTTAAATTTATTATCCAAAATATTTTGTCATAAAAATAGCAAATTTTCAGTCAAAAATTAGTTTGTGATAACAAAAAATTTACCTATTTGCATATTTATGTGTCTTTTAAGGCTAGTATACCTTTTATTAATATCATTTTGTTTTATTTCGTTAAAAGGAAATATTTAATAATTTAAATTTTTTTTTCGAGCATAATTTTGTATTTGTTGATTTAATTTAAAATGAATTTTATATGAAAATCGTCGAATAATTTATGATAAAGATAATTTTTCCATGCTTTCAAATCAAGTAATCAGTCGAATTTTTTACTCAAACCAAAGTAAAAGTACGCTTAAAAACTTCAGTTTATGTAAAATTAGTACATATGCACAAAAAGCTTTAAGATTAGAATCTTTGAAGCATGTAATTTTGAAGCTTCTAGAAAAGAGCCGAAAGCTAGAATTGTGTTCCAATTTATTATCTAATTCTAATTTGTTAATGATGAAAGTGATTTTCAGAATTTATTGCCATAGAATTTTCCAAAAATTCTTAAAATAATTTTTACCTGGAATCGCACGATTATATCTCTAAAATTACCATAGTTACAGAATCAAGTTGCCAGAATAGCAAGAGTAAATAGAACTAACAGCTTTAAAAAGTCAACTAAATTGGACCATATTGGTATTTTTCACTAAGCCAAAATCAAGATTAGTAGACATTTTATGTTTTAAAAATAATTAGAATTTTTTAATTATAATTTTTGACGAGCTATACAATCATATGGTAAACAATTTTTAATTAATGACAATATTTTAAATTATAATGTGTGTAATAATTTTTTTTATTTAATTTTTTTCTGAGCCTTAATTCTTAATTTTGAATTCAATTTTTATCTAAGAAATACTTTCAAGTTTTATATCGAAAATTAACAAAAAACGTAGGAAGCTACTGATTCATACATTTAAAAGTTTTAAAATTTAATTATCATTATTGTAAATGTAAAACAATTTTTCCAAATTGTGAAGAAGAAATAAATTTTTTTGTTAAATTAATGAAGACATAAAAATTTTGTCAATTTTTTTTAATTTAACTTGTTAAAAAAAAAAATTTTTGCATAACATTGGATTTTCTTTGAAGGTAAGATTAGTTGAGTTAAAAAAGTTTATAATTTAGTTGTTGTTGGGCTTTCGATTTAAATAAAAAAAAATATTGTTAAATAATATTTTTATTGGCATAGTTACTGTTCTTTCAAATTAAGCTTGAATATTTAGAACTATCATAACCTCTACAATATTTATAATAGCTTCAAAATTTAGGCATTTCCACTCAAATTTTCACATCTTTTTTTTTTTAAACTGATTATTTTCAAATAGCTAAAAATTAAGATATAATTTAAAAAATGAAAATAATTGAATATCGTATATTAATGCCTCTGACTCTTGAGGAAAATTTAATCGGTCAAATATGGTCATTTTCGGAAATAAGCCGCGAAAACACTGGAGGAGGTGAAGGTGTAGAAATTTTAGTAAACTCTCTATTCGATCTTCCATTGGACTCGAACGGGTCTCTCATCCATTCGAAATTGCCTGAATACGAAGACTACGATTCGCAAGTGAATGGTTCAAAAAAATCCAAAAAGGACGGTAAAAAAGACGAACGTAGCAAATCATTGGAGAGATCCGACTTGGCCATCATGGGCTCTCAGAGTCATCTTCATCAAAGCAAAACATTCAACGGGATTTTAAACTCGGACATGAGTTCAGAAGTGGCTAATTTCAATCATGACATGACAAAGTACGGCCAATACACTCACAAGTTGTACAAAATAGCCTCAAAGCTGCCTTGGTTTGTCAGAAAGCTTCTTCCAAAAGACTCCACTCTGATACATGAAAAATCATGGAATATGTATCCGAATGTCAAAACTGTACTCACAAATGAATATTTTAAATCCAATATTCGAATCGAGCTGGATACTATCACTCGGGAAGTAAAAAATGGAAAATTAGAAAACAATGTACACAATTTGACTCAGGAACAATTAGAAAAAAGAGAAATAGTGCTTATAGATATAGCTGAAAAACTATCTGGTGATAGTAGCAATAAAGATCCGTCCACTTTTAGCTCAAAAAAAACTGGCAGAGGTCCTCTAGTGCCTGGTGAATGGTACAAAAAACATCAGCCCTTGATCTGTTGTTACAAATTAGTTACAGCCGAAATAAAATTATTTGGCTTACAAACTAAATGCGAAAACTACCTCAAAACAATGTACAAGCAGTTATTTGCTATTTTTCATCGTCAAGTTTTTTGTTGGATAGACAAATGGCATGGAATGACTCTTGAAGAGGTGAGAAAAATAGAATACGAGTTGGCCAAGGAGCTATTGGCTAAAATTGACAAAGGTGAATTGTCCAAAAATCAGTTGGTTAACGAATAATCCAAAATTGATTAGTTGAATAGAAACAATTTACCAGTGATATCATTAATTATGTGCATATTAATTATTTGAGTCATTTTTAAATGAAGCGAAATTTTTAATAAATAACTTAATTGATTGTTAACTCAGGTGGATCGATTTTGATCATTTGATTTTGAAAAATTTTGTGGACTCATCATGACTAGATAATTCCAATTTTTTATTCTTTGTTAGGCTATTTTTCTAAATGCTGATTTTTTAGAAATATTTTTTAAAATTTTACTTAAGTTATTACAATAAAAAAAAATAAATAAATTAATTTTATATTAGTCAAATTTGTTGTGTTAAAATTATGAATTGTATCCCTAACTAAAAATAAAATAATTCCTAGCTTTAAAAAAAATTTTTTTTTTAGCTCAAACTAGTTTTGTTTATTTTCCGAAGAATAGAAAAAAAAATATTTTTCCTTTAAATTTTTTTTTATCTTAAAAAGCATTTTTAATTTATTGAATTAAATAAAAATTAAAAAAATAAGCCTTCTTCGGAATGAATAAAAGAGTCAAAAAATTTTTCTTGATTTCTATTTTTTTGTAAGAAAACTGAGTGAAAGAATAATTGACTTGAAATATTTAGATGGAAAAGGGTATTGAATATTTCCTAATAATTAATTCTATTTTCACAAAATCATTTTAATTAGATTTTATCAAATTAGCTGGTATCATATTTAAAGTAACTACTAATACAATAATATTCACAGGATTAGATTGTATCTTCATTCAAGATCTTTTATAGTAAATTTAAATTAAATAACTTTTTAGAGATCGATATCCAAGAAAATTTTCTAAGGGTCTAAAAACCGTTCTGCAAAATGTATCAGCTGATATAAGGCTTGTATCACCAAATTTAGTCTGTGTAAAAACTCTGCAATTGTGCAAAACAGTATGTACAT
>PJRA01000114.1:854446-891102 GCA_016987375.1 Brachionus koreanus | reverse complement strand
GACTCAGCTTTTTTTGCTCGATTTTTACTTGCCCAATTTTCATCAACAATTTAAACAAAATAGTAAGTAAGAAGAAAAAAAGTTGAAAAGAGAGAAAAAAACGATATAACTAGCCTTGAGCATTATTCAGGCCTCATAGAGCACACACTCTGACTCAAATTGTCTCAGTAACATTAGCCATTTTAAAATCTTATTATTTATGTAAATCTATCATATTTGTTCCAAGTCTTCTAAGTGATAAAAATATTTTTCTTAAGCCAACAAAAAAAAAATTAATTTAAAGAAGAAAAAAACATATTTAATTAATTAATTAATTAGGAAAAAATAATAATAATAATTAGAAAAGATATTCAAGTGTAAAAAGGAGATTAGCTGCTCGATTCTAGTAGTTGAATTTAAGCTTTGAAATAGTTCCGCCAGTGGTTGTTCTGGACGAGTTTAAGCTAGCGGCCGAGCTTCCGCCAACATATCTGCCGCCGCCAGCGCTCGATTGAATCGAAAGCGAGTACGTGGTGCCGTAGCCGCCTGCAGGCGCATTGTACATTGTTTGTCTGGCGCGCTCCTCTATTCCCTCGACCACTTGTTTCAAGCCCTCTTTGTCGCCTTCTCCTTCCAACAATCGTCTATAAGTTTGAATTTCTTCTTCCAAAGTAGTTTTCATCTTGGTCAATTCTTCGTAATCAGCCATCAATTCCTGTTGACGACGACGCAATTCTTTAATCTCAAGTTCCTTCTCGTCAATCAATGCTTGGCCGTCTTTTTGTTCGGCCAACAACAACTCTTCGATTTCTTTTATTCTGGCGTCCAATTCGGCATTGCGGGCTTTCATGTTGGCGATCTCGCGACGCTGATCGGACACGGCAGTTCTCAACTTTCTGGTCTCTTCGCGGGCAATCACAGTGTCGGCCGAGTCCGGTCTGCCTCTGGTCTGCACCTCTTGGATCTTCATTCTGTACCATTGTTCCATTTCGTTACGCTGGTTGTTGTTTATTTGTTCGTATTCGTTGCGGATTTCACGAATAGCATTGGCCAATTCGGACTTGAAGAACTGTGACGAGTCAAGACCGACGTCCAAGAAAGACTTTTGTCTCAAGTCCTCGAGCTCCTGGGCGTGCATTTGTCTCAAAAAGCTGAGCTCTTCTTCCAAGCCGTTCTTCTCGTTCTCCAATTGAACTCGCTGCAAGGTCTCCGAGTCCAATTCGGCAGTGATTCGCTGAATCTCGCCCAATAGACGCTGGGTCTCGACTTTGTATCGCTTGGCCTCGTCTTCCAAATCGCCCAGGCGTCTCTTTAGCAAGTTGATCTCGGCCTCGTTGTCCGCTATTTGCTTGTTAAGCTCGTCGATGCGGGCCTTGTCCGCGTTTCTGTTGTTCAACACCTCGTTGTATCTTCTCTTGAATCTTTCGGCGTCCTCTTCGCAAGCTTTGGCCTTAAGCTCGGCGTTGGCCTTGTCCTTGCTGGTCTCGTCAATCAAGTGCTTGGCCTCTCTGAGCTCAATCTCGTACATTTCGCGGATTTTGCCCGACTCGCCGCCAGCTCGGTTCTTCAACGCGTCAAGCTCCATTTGCAATTTTTTGTTGTGAACCTCCAAGAATCGAACACGTTCAACATAGCTGGCGAACTTGTCGTTCAATTGGCTGAGCTCGCGCTTTTCTTTTTCGCGGTTTTCAGCAATGGCGACTACGGCCGCGTTCTTCGGCTTCAATGGAACGCCGCCGTACAAAAAGTTGCCGCCAGCAGCCGAGTTGGACGAGTACACGGTCTGAACAATGGTGCGACCTGGGCCTGCGTTTCGTCTGCTGATTGTGGTGCTGCGCGGAGTTATGTGCGACTTGTAGCTGTACACGGCCGACAGCGAGTCGTCAAACTCTTGCGATTTGGTCTCGCGAATTATCTTGCTTGAAGATTGAGTGCTCATTGTTCACTTTTTTCTTTTTATTTGAAATAGAAGAAGATAAATTAGATTTCTAAATAAATACAGATAATATTTATATTAAATCGATTTTTGAAACAAATAATAAAAAAAAAAAAGATATTTGGGAAAGTAGCTACGTGGGTTAGTTGGTTTGTTTTAGATAGAACAAAAAAAAGCTAATTTATTCCTAACTGAATTTTTATCAAGTAGGTATGCATAGAGCTAGCTTATTCTAAATTGAATTAAATTATTATAATAAACTCGGGGTGCACTCTCATCGTGCTCTAGTTAGCTACTGCTAAGCAAAGTTTAATTTATTCATAAAAATAAGAAACAAAAATAATATTTGAAATAGGATATTTTGCACGAATCGACACACATAACACACTGACTGAAAAATTTTTTGTATAAAATTTTTTTTTTTTGTTTTTCGTTGATTGTTGTTGTTTCTAATGTTGGCTTCAATTTGAAATATTTGAGAAAAAAAAATTTTTTTTTTAACATTTTATACGAAAATGAGAGGTTTAGCTTGCCGAAAGTTTCAGTCATGCATGATCTATTTTGTTATTGGATGAACGATAGGATTATGGCCGAGAATTAGAGAAATCACCTACGAAAATAAAATAAAAAATAGCCAATTCATAAACTGTCGTCCTAGTTTTGAGAACGAAAGTTCAATATTTATAATATATTTTTTTTTTATATCTTTTTTTTTTTTTTGTTTCTATTTAAGTATTCATTGAAGCTCGAAAAAATTTTCTATTTATAGGACTGAGGGTCACTAGTGCGATGTTCATTGGACATTTAGCAGATTTGCCTTAGACGTGACTTTGAAGTATCAATACACTCCACCCATGCTGATTTACTAATAGGGCTATTTCATAAATGCGTCCTATGGCCATGAATAAAATAAATGTAAATATTATAGTAACCTAAATTTTTCCTAATTTTAATCCACTCGAATTTTATTTGCTTTTAATTTAAAATTTTGGCTCTGTACCCGAATTTTATAATCTGTGTATTAGGCGGCTCAATCAACATCTTAGAGATAAACTAGAAAAGCTAGCTCTCATCGATTATTATCTAATATTCTATGTGCAAAAATATATCAGCCGTAAATTTTGCTCACTTAGCATATAATAATTGCAAGAAAGAGAGGAATTTTTGCTCACATGGTCAGTGGTGCATGTGTCTTTATTTTGACAAGAACTAGCAAATCAATATTTGACTAAGCACTCAATTTCTTTTATTTCTTATTAAACTATTGTAAAAAATTCAAATAAAAAATTACTTTTTTTTTATCTTAATTTAACAAAAAAAAATGCCAATACAAAACTGACTAATTTGAATTGAAAAATTTTTTTCTAATTGTTTTACAAGATATGCTATTAAATTGATGAAAGGTGAACAAAAAAAAAATTGAATAGAAAATATTTTTAATCAAAATAGGTATTTCAAACAAAGGAAGCTTGGAAAACCTATGATATGCCAATTAAATCATCATTTTCTTATCAATATTAATTTGAGATTAGGGCGCTTAACAAATCTTTGGCTAAAGAGCAGTCGTCTCGCAAATATTACTTGACCTAGAATTAAAAGAGTTTTTAATAGCTGGCATTTGAGATGTGTTTTGCCGAAGGCTTTGAGCTTTAGTGTTGAAAGGCTATGAACAAAAATAGCTTCAAATGCTTGATTTTAAACCTATTTTGATCAAGTTTTGTTGGTATGTTACATAATTATGAAAGCAGAGAATTTGAATTTATTTTTTTTCTACAGGGCTCTTAAAATCTAGCTGAAAATCGATAAAAAAAAGTTATAAACGATAAGAAAATTTTAATGAGAGATTTCTTTCTAAATTGTAAATTAAAATTTTACTATTTGCGTAGCTAGGTCGATTTGAATAGTGAAAAAAAATGGTTGTTAAGCACGCTATTCAAATAATTTAAATAAAATTTAGTTAAAAATAAAATTTAAAATCGGCTAATATACCTAAATTTGATTTATTTTATGGATAAAATTAATCAACAAAAAAAAATTAATTACAACCAAATAGCTACAAGGCTTGGATTGATTGAATTTTGGTCATCAACATTAAAAATTAGACATAAGTACAGGCCTGTAGATAGATGCGATTAAGGCTAGTTTTTGGAAAATTTAAAAATAATTTTTGTTTTTTGACTAAGAGATTTTTGACTTAGTGAATTTGAATTTATAAAAATTTGACTCAAATAAGCTTTTTTCTTCTTTTGTTTCTTTATTTTTCTCTCTCTCTCTCTCTCTCTCTCTCTCTCTCGGCATGCGGTCAATCGTCATCTTAAACTAGAATTTTTTTAATTTGCCTAGCAATTCTTGCCTAATTGAAATTTTATACTAGATTCAAACGTTTTTGTTATCACAAGAATTCTACTTACAAATAAAGTCTCAAGTAATTAACCCAAAATTCACTCAATTTTTTGTTATTATTTTCATTATTAAGCTCATTTTGTTTGTTTATCTGATAACATTTAAAACGAAAGTCTAAATTTTAAAGTCCTATAACTAATTCTTAAAATTTTTTTGAAATAGGACCGTAAAAAAAATAAATATTTGAAATAGTAGACGATTTTTTTCTATTAATTCTTGGTTCAGTTCTTCAGCATAGAAGAAAAATTCTACTTATTTAAAAAAAAAAATTCTTAATGAAACGAAAAGCTTTGTAATTGTAGAGCACCCCGGAGCGACAAGCCTAGATACATTTTAATTCAATCTCTAGTGTATGTAAGTTTAAATAGATGTCTTATCTTTTTAATTAAAAAGTAATTTCAAAGTGATGTTTTTGCTCATATCTCTTCAGTTTACGCTCTTGTCCAAAATTTAATGCTCACGTTCAAAAGCTCTTTTTTCCATTGTTGCTAATATTTCTGACAACAAATTTTCAAGTGACATGTTTTTGTTTGATGGAGACAAATGAACTACGAAAAATATTTTTTGATAATTGAAACCATATAAAATAGAAAAATATGACAAAAATAAAAAAAAAATCATAAACTAAATTGGTATTGCTTACTCTATTTAATTCATCTAAATCCATTGATTATTTCCTATGCAAATAAATCCATATAGAAAAAGGGATTAACCTGCACAATAGCGCTTAGGTGAAATAGCGCTGACATTAATAAGTAGGGCCATGTTGGATTTACACTTAAATTCAAAAGACTACTTTGGCCATTATTTGTAAAACGAAGCTAAAAATTTTTTTGTTGAAAAAAGATTCTGAATTCTTTTTGGCAAAAAAAGTCAACTATTTATATCATTTAAATTAATAATCCTGATATGAGCGGGGATCGTTTTGTTTTATTACCTTTTAAAATTAGTAATTGCTCAAAAATGTTTAAAACAATAGCTAAAAAAAAATAAAATTTAAGTCTAAGAAAACAAAAATGCAATCTTTGCTTCTTAAATTCCTAAAATTTCAAAAGAAAATTTACAACTTTTTTATTTTAAGATTAGAAAATTTCTACACCTTTGAGTGGCTTGAAATACTAAAAAAAAAGGTATTCGTTTTTTATATATTCTAGCAAATTTTCTAACGCCAAAAAACAACTTCAAAATTTTATTATTTAAATGAAAATATTTTTTTCTACTTTATTTTTGTAAACCTTCACATTTCAAAGATAAAAAAAACTTGTTAAAATTCTACCCAGCACTTTAGCTTTATCCTAGCAGCAATCTAAAATTTTTGTTTTCTATTTTTCTAAAGAAAAAAATACACTGAAAAAATAAAAAACTTTATTTGATTTTAAATAATTGCTAGTTGAGGCAAATAAACGTAAAAGAAAGCCTAAGTTTTTTTTTTTGATTGAATTTAATTAAATCATCATATCCCAAGTTATATTATATTAAAATGATTAAGTAATAACGCTGGTTTTTCCATTAGCCACAGTTTGGATAGACTGAATACCTTTTTCAATTAAATATTTTTGCTAAAATGAATCCATTAAATAAATGAAACTATCTTCATTAAGTTAAAAGATTTTTTTAGTGAATCGTAGCTAATTGATGTATTAATAATTTTAGAATATACAAAAATAAATATTCAAGTTAAGCTAATACTATCAAATATTTTGTTAAAAATTCTGAAAAAAATAGAGTAAGGTTGAAACGAAGTAAATATTAGGCAATTTAATTCTAAAAAAATCTTTATTGGTTTGGATATTTAAAAAAAGCTAATCAAAATTTTTCTATTTCAAATATTTGAGTTTTTAATCTTTTAGTTATAAAATACACCAGAAAAGATTATTTAAATTAATAGTCAATATGTGGGCTTATTAATTAAATCTTGCTTAAATAACAACTTGAGATAAAAATAATTCAATTAGAAAAGCAACAACATTTATAATATTAATTTTCGTATATTCCAAGAACTAGAATCTTAATTTTGTCTTGAAAAATTTTTTAAATACTTCGAAAATTAAATTTGAAAATTTACTCTCGAGTAACAATTGTTTAAATTTTTCTTAATTTCTATAAAAAAAGAAACAACTTGAATATGAGTTTTGTCTAGTTTCATTTAAAGCTTGAATTAAACTTTTTACAATTCATTTTATAACTAATAAAAATTAAAAATTCCTATAAATCATCTAAATGAAATGAAAATTATGTTTAACAAGCAATCAAGATACTCTACTATTCAAAATAAAATTAATTTTTTTGATATAAACCATTTTTATTTAATTAAAATAATAGCTATTTAAAAAGAATTGAGATAAATACATTCAACAAGATGGTTTAATGATTTAAGCTCAGATAAAAAATAAACTTGGTCTGTTTTAGTATTTCATAGAAAAAATTTGTTTTGTTGTTTCTAAAATCTCATATTCAGTAGTTACCAGTTTTTTTCTTCTTGAAAAGAGCTTCAAAATTTTTGTGATTTAAAGAAAAAATTTCTTGCTTTTTATACGGTTTCTTTCCAGCTTTAATACAACAATAAACTAAAATTTTTAATTTTATTACTTTTTTACGATTTCTTAAAATTAAGTTTGAAATAAAGACATAAAAATACTTGCTATGAAACGATATAAAAGCTATTATAAGGCCTATGCTCTAAAGATAATAATAAATACTAGAGTTTTTTCTTACAAAAATTTATATTCAAAATAACTCGAAAAATTTGAGTTAGAACATATTTGTTTTTAAGGTATGTTTTTGATTTATAAATGTAAGTTTAAGTAATTATTGACATTTTGTATGAAATAGACAAATATTGGCTTAATTCTAGAATTAATAAAAAATATTCAAATCCCCCTTAACTATGCTTAAATAACATGATTTAATTAAACTCTTGAATGTCAAAATAGAAAATTGAAACTGATTAAAGAACAAAAATGAAACCAAAGATCAAAAATGAAATCGTTTATTCGAAAGATTTAACAAAAATGATTAATTAAAATTTTATACAGAGGAAAAACTTAGCCAATATTTAAATCCTAGGTGATTTATTTTTTTATTTTAAAAATCCCAATCTGTCTAATTTTACCCTTTTCTAATAAACTAATTCTACTAAGACTTGATATGACAAAATTTGGTATATTATTGCTTGTATTAAAAAAAATTATGAGAATTTTGTTATTATTTATTTATACAATTAGTTGTTCATTTTTGTTAAAATATAAGAAATTTGATATTACTTTAATTTTAAATACAAAAAATAATTTGAATAGTTGATAAAAACGTAAATTTTACCTACTTATTTGTTATATTAAAATATTAAAAAATACAATAATTTTTTGTAAAAAAAATCTTTAATTACATAAATAAATGATTTTGCATATAAATCAACTCAATTTGCTTCATTAAATCCAAACAAAATCTTTAAATGATATTATCTTGAAGTAAATTGAATAAAAAATGAGCATTTTTATAAATTCAAAATTAAATATAAATAGTTAATCTAATTTGAATTCAAAGTAACATTATCGGGAAGCTATGACTCGGCTAGGAACTATTATACTGAATTTCGTGGATTCTTGATTTCTTCAGTTCCAGAAACATGGTACGATGCAATGGCTTTTAATCCTGTGGGCCGATTTATGGTACTAAAAGTTTTCAGGAAGTTTTTTAGAACAAAAATTAATTTCTTTCCAAAGATTAATCCAAATGATAGGGAAATCAAGTATACAAGTGGATGCAGTGAAATGATCACACATACTAACTTTGAGAGCAAAAAAAAGGTTACATTTTTTTGGACTGCACCAAAGGCTCGCACAGGCTGTGTATCTTTAAGGTAAATTTTTATTTTAGCTTGATAAAGATAAATAAAAAAATTATAAATTTTCAAGAGCGTTTATTTTGCAGACAGAAACTTTGTGGTTTAAAGATGATGGTGAACTGACCAAAGTATTGTGTGAAGGAGGTTTGAAATTACAATTCAAATGAAGTTTAATAGATAAAAAATGTTTTTAATTTAAGAAGAGCATGTGGAAGCGATCGAAATCCCAGCATGTTGTGCTTGTGGTCAGGCTAAATACAGACTTAACTTCAAAGGCATGTGGACCAAGGAAAATCATCCAAAAGACTGGCCGACAAATGGTATATTAAATGATTTATTAATTAGCTAATTTATAAATATATTTACAGAGGGTTTAACCCACTGGTCTAATATAATTGGCGCTACTCATTCAAGAAATTATTCAGTTTGGGAAATCGGAGGCTATGCTTCACCAGGTCTAAAAGAATTAGCCGAATTTGGAATCATAAGAAGCTTAGAAGAAGAAATAAAGAATCATGTAAAAAATTTACAAGTCTTAATTAAAATTTATTCAAATCAAAAAATCAAAATTTAAGTCTAATTATGGTGTCATTAGAAATATTGTTCGAGCAAACGGCCTTTGGTTTCCTAATGTGGATAAAGAAACTGAATCAGCTCTTACCGTTTCAAACACACATCACTTAGTTTCATTTGCTACAATGTTTGGACCATCACCAGATTGGATTTCAGGTTAGATTTCTCGAAAGTTAAAAAAAAAGTTAAAATTTACGATTAAATAATCTAATTATTTTTAGGAGTATCTAAATTAAATCTGTGCCAGCAAAATTGTACTTGGGCTGAATATTATGAAGAAGAATTGCTGCCATTTGATGCCGGAACTGATAGTGGCATTTCTTACAATGTAAAAAAGAATTAAGATTATTTAATAATTAAATATTCTAAATGAATATTTTAGTCGCCTAACAAGCCAACAATTCCACAAGAAAAAATTAGTAAAATAACCAGTGGATTTCCGAATGATCCAAAAGCGCCTTTTTATGATCCAACCGGTAGACCAATTCCAACAATGGCTAAATTGACGCTAAAAAGAATTGAATTAAACGGTGCACAGTGTCCTCATGGAATAAGAGAAAACAATGGTGCAGTAGAGTCAAACACATTTGACTTGAACGATCTTTCAGATCCGATAAAGCGCTTTCAACTAATTAATGAAGAATCAGTTAGCTTTGCCAAAAAAAGAATAAAAAACAATGAGATGAAAATTTTGGGTTTTTATTTGTTCAACTTTAATTGCAAAAAATAAATTAAGTTTTTAGATAATGCCGATCCTAGATGTATGACAACCGATTGGTCCGAGTGGAGCGAATGTTCTTCAACATGTGGCAAAGGAATTAGAAAGAGATCACGTCAATACAAAAATCCTGACTTGGCCAAAGGAGTATGCAATGAAATTATTAATGGTCATGAAATGTGCTTGAGTATTAATGGTGAATGCGAAGATGACGAAGAAGCTACATCAATTGAAGGCTCAGACAAGTAAAATGTTGAAAAAATAAATGCTAGATATTAAGTGACCATACTTTTAAGATGTCTCCTTATGACGTCATGGAGTGAATGGTCGCCATGTTCTACAACATGTGGAAAAGGCTATACTATACGAATAAGAAAATATTTAAGACAAGACTTAGCAAAAAAATGTAAAAATAGATTGGAAGAAAAAAGAACTTGCATTATAAATAATAAATGCATAGACGAAAGCTTATTAAGCGACCAAGAAAGAAGAAGTGCACTTACATTTTGTAATTAATTTGATATTTGTACTAATTTGTAAATTAAAGGAATTTGCAGTCTAGAAAAAAAACCTGGGCCTTGTAGAATGGCTATTAAAAATATAAAATATTACTATGATACAAATGCTAAACGATGCTTACCATTTAACTACGGTGGTTGTCGTGGAAATGAAAATAACTTTGAAACCTCGGAAAAATGTGAGCGAATTTGTGACATCATGGATGGTAACATAATTGCAAAAAATTTTTGAAAAAATCAACTAAATTTTTATCTTTTTAGAAAATGAAATCAATGAATTTGCATTAAGTACTTTGAAAAATTTTTAGAAAAAAATTAAATTTTTGATTTAACTTTTTATTAAAGCTATTCAATTGAGCGAAGAAGAAATTGAACAAAAAAAAAGTGAATGTCTAATATTTTTGAATTTTTTTTTGATAAAATTTTGCTTTTTTTTTCAGAAACTTGTCTTTTACCACCAGAAGAAGGAAATTGCTATGAGTCTCAAATAAAATATTATTTCGATAGAACAAAATCAACTTGTTTACCTTTTGAATTTAGCGGTAAAATATATTAATTTAGAATTCTATCAAATTTCAAAAATTTATTTATTTCAGGCTGTGGAGGAAATGCCAATAATTTTAGAACAATTGCTGCTTGCGAGACACACTGTCATCCGATCATAGAATACATTAAAGATGATTCTAATAGTAGTCATATTTTTTTAAAAATAAAATTAAAATAAAAATAAATTTTAATAAAAAAAGAAATATTAAATGGCAAAAAATTGACTATTCCCGAGAAAAAAAGTATTTTGAAATATTTATGCTTAATTGAAATTAAAGTTATTTCTTAAAGGAATATGCATGTCTCCAGCAGAGAAAGGTACATGTTCGGAATCAATTCAACGATACACATACAGTGTTAATATGGGAAAATGTTGGCTTTTTGAATACAGTGGTTGTGAAGGAAATTTAAACAATTTTAAAACTATTGAAGAATGTGAATCTGTTTGTGATATTCTAATTCAAATGTCACAGCAAGCGTCAAGTAAATCAAATTTGGTAATAATTTTTGGCAAAAAAAAATTTTTTCTAATTTTAAGGAAGTGAACTGGAAGCTAATTTAGAAATACAAAAAAAAGGTAATGCAATAAAAATTTTAGTAAAATCAAAATTAATGATCATTGAAGAAATGTGCATGTTACCGAAGGAAAAAGGACCTTGTTCTAATTATCAACAGCGATTTTATTTTAACTCATTTAGTGGTAAATGTCAGCAGTTTTTATATGGAGGTAAATCAAGCCCAAAAAAAAATTATTCAAAAAGCTAATTCAACAAATTTTTCATTGTAGGATGCAGTGGAAACAACAACAATTTCGAATCTCTCGATGAATGTGAATCAACATGCTACTCATTAATTGAATTCGCAGAAAATTCAAAATCAATTTCAATTGATTTAAGTAAGCTATATTAAAATAAAATCAATAAGATAAATATCATTTAGTAGCTTTATTAATTAATATCTTATTTTATAAAAACTTAAATTCACAAAAAAAAGCTAAAAGAATTAGATAAATATAAAATTTTATATTTAATATAAAATAAATAAATGAAATTCAAAAAATTAATCGTTCGCTAGAAATAAAGATAAGCTTCGGTAAAATTCTTCAAATCTTGTTTATTTTATTTTTTAAAATATACAAATAAATTCTAAGCTTTTTTTAAAACTAACTGAATTTAGCTGACTTACATGGATATTTATTTTAAAGATATTTAATGTTTACCCTTTTTTATTTGGAAAATAAAAAATTAAAATTTTTAAAATAATAAAAGAGCCTAAAAGTTTATCATATGATCAAAGAAAAAGTAATTGAAAAAGCCTTTTTTTGAAAAAAAATTTAATTTAAATTTTTCAGAAATCTGTAAATATCCAGTAAATGAAGGATCATGCAATAGTTATCTTAAACGATATTTTTATAATTTTTTTACCAAAAACTGCGAGCCTTTCGCTTACACGGGTAATTTTAAAAAGTAATTAAATGTTTTGTTAATGATTTGTTTAAAAAAACTAAAGGATGTGATGGAAATGAGAACAATTTTATTACTTATGATAGTTGCATGAGTACATGCTCTAATCTAAATAGAAACTATACCGCAGAGGCAATGAATAAAAGCAGCAATCCAAACTTAATGATGTATCCTGTCGATTGCAGAATATCAGAATGGAGCAAATGGACCGATTGTTCAGGTTAGCTAGAAAAATTACAAAATTATTTAAAAAATTAATTTTTGACTTAAAATTTAGCTGATGAATGCAATAAAATCGGATTTTCAGTTCGAACACGCAGTATCTTGTCGCAGCCAAGATACGGTGGAAAGCTGTGCCCAAAAAACTTGAATCAAACTAAAATTTGTTTCAAAGATTGCGAAAGTAATTGTTTGTATATTTGAAAAATTTTAATTAATTTAAATTTCAAGTGGAAGAGGATCATAATGTTGATTGTTCAGTAAGACTATGGGGTTCGTGGAGCGAATGCAAAATGGGCAAAACATGCAACGAAGGATATCAAGAAAGAACATCAGTGTCAAACAGAGGATGTCCAGTCCTTAGAGAAAGAAGAAAATGCTATTTGGGCCCGTGTGATATAAAAAAAATTATAAATTTAAAAAATTAAAACTAAAATATTTTTTTTCAATTAGAAAACTAGCTATTAGAAATTCAATTTTATAATAATAAAAATATCATAGATAGAATTTTTTATCTTTTATTGTTAAGTGGATCCAAATTAAATTCTATATTAGTTTCTTCCCAAACTGGATTTTCTGAATTGATTGGACATTTCATTGTTTTTTCATTTATAGTAACATGATTTTCATTGTCTACAAGTATTATAGAATGAGTTCGTGTACCATAGTCTGGAATATCAATACAAATCTGTTCTCTAGTAAATGAATGCTGATCGATTGAATCATGATATTTTCTAATTAAAACAAAAAACAAAATCAGAAAATTTTAATTATTAATAAGTTCATACTCTGTGCTGTATTTTGCCAAATTAATTAAAGAGTCAATAAGTTCAGTTTTTTTATTTCTGTCATTGAATTTAGCCACTATTTCCTTAAACATTCGTTCCCCTATTGTTGTTTTTGGATAAATTCTGCTCCTATACTGATGATTTGAAATACTCACGAATTCTAAAAAAAATTTAAAGTTTATTTATTTAAATTTAAAAGCATTCAATAAATTTTCATTTAATTTATAAAAGAAATTCATAAAAACTAAAAATTTAAACTCATTTTTGTTGTTTTCATTTTAATTTTAGATAAAAATTTTGAATGCTTTTCTTTCAATCTTCAGAATATGTACCTTCTTCAGTTTTCGATAAGTTGCAGCTAACATTATCAAATATGCTAGCGTTCCATAAATCTTTACTAAAATAAATTTGTGTAAAAATTGAAAAGAAAATTTTTTTTTATCTAAATCAACTTGTTTCGTTCAAAAAAGACAATATTGAAAGGGTTGTACAGTCTAGCTACTTCTTTAATTGAATCGACATAGCTAAGAGCGTCTAGATCAGTGTGCAAAAAGTTGGGAACCAAAAATCCTTTTTAATTTAAAAAATTAAAAAAGGAAAATTTGAAATTAATTTAGAAACAACCTCGCCCCTCTTTGCTATCAAGTTCAATGCCATAGTCCACACTGTTTAAGTTCAAAAGAACTCCGATTTTACCTAACCTGCTTGTGCCAAGCCATGTACCGCCTTCTTTGCCAGGAGTCATGTCCATTCCGTATAAACTATGATCAGTCACATAGCTTACAGGTTTACTAGGTCTAAAGTGAAACTCATCTCTATTGTTCAATAAAATTAGTTTGTATTCGTTTGGATTTGTCCGCTTTGCCACATAAGAGAATAAGATACACATTTTGTTAATAAAACTATCTAAAATAATTTTTCAAAAGCATATTTTTATCTGATCATTTTTTTTTTAAATTTATTTATTTTAAACAAGAGCAAAAATTAATTATAAAAATTTCTGGCTTAAATAAAAGGTGCCAGAGATTTAAAAATATTAAAAAAATAATTTTCTTTTTAAGCTTAGTCATGATTAATAAAGAAAAATATTAGCTTTTTTTTTGCAGATTGGTTCAACTTTCCTACTGAAAAAAAAAAAATGTGTATTAAAAGTGTAGCTTTTAGACGCTTTTTTTTTAAACAAAATTTGAATAACTGAAATTTTTCATCTAAAAACCATTGGGTGTGATAATTTCATAGACACTAAACAAAAATTCATCTTTTAACTTTATTTTTAATTTTTTCATTAAAAATACTGAACAAAAAATAAAACAATTTGTACCTTGATCAGTAAATTACATTTAACTAAATTAAACTTTTATTTTATTTTTCTTTTTATAAAATTATTCGGCATTTTTATGTAAGATTTTCAATCAGAGTTTGCTTGTTAGCGTGAGAATTTTGAGACCCGTGACCAATGGCATTTAATTTAAATATCCTTTCAACAATAGAAATTTCATGGGCAGTTGTTTCGAAACCACAGAAAGCAATCCAATCATTAGCTATTAACCCAGCTCCGAGTACATCACTACCTCTATTGACAGTACTAGTCTATTTATAAAAACTTTTGATTGACTTGCATTCTTTTATTAAAACAAAAAAAACTAAAAAGCTTACGACTAAAGGCACTTGAAGTAAAGAAGACAACTCATCTTGCTCTTGAATGGTTGTTTTCGGGTGAACAATTCCACCAAGGTTATTGAATACACAATAACTTCCGACAAGAACATTGTTGGCAATTGTGTGTCTAAAAATTTCTACATTAAGCACATCGGCAATTATTTCTTCGGTTTCTTTGTCGAGATCTGGATGAATTAACGCAACATAATCATTGCATGCAATGACATTTCCTAGAGCTGAAAGACGCTCCTCAACTCTTCTGACTCGCACTGAGTCTGGTAAGCTGTTTCGAATGTGTTGTAATTCCTGATCTGTGGTCGAATTTGGCACCAAAAGACCATGTCTATTTCCAGCTGTCAAACGGCCAACTACTCTGCATTCACCGATGGTGGCATGAACAACTGGAATATGGTCAGACAGTTCGCCCTCGAAAACACTTTTACTCAAATTAATTTCCTATTTTTTAAACAATAAATTTTAAAAATATGCAAACCTGTAAAAATTTTCTGAAGCTCCTATGCCAACTAAACAATATGAATTGGTCAATCTGGCAAAACAGCCAATATCGCTGCTACTTTCGAATAGCGCTCTTACAGCCATGTTGTTAAATTAATCTGAATTTATTTAAAAAACAAAAATTAGAGCGACATGATTTTAATTTATACCTTAAAAAATTATTTTAAAATATTGGCTATCCTTGAGAAATAAAATTTTAGTCAAAACAATTAAATTAAAAAACAATAATTTCATAACAAAAATAATTTCTTTTAAAATTACATTGAACAACCATGCTTTTTCCAATTCATATCTAAATATGCATATTTGCACATTTTACTTGACTTGAAAATTAAGTTAAAATTATTTTTTATTAAAATTTATGCTCTTTGTCGAAATGTTTTTTAAAAAGTCTTGGAAAAAAAATGTTAAGTTAATATAATTTTTGTTGTTTAAATTGTTTATTTACAAAATAAAAATAAAATTAAAACTAAATCTTTTGACTTGTTTTGATAGAAGAAAATTTTCTTTTTCTCAATAAAAATAGCCTTTTCAGAGAGCAAGCAATTAAATTAGGCAACTCGTCGATTTGGTCATTATCAATACATCCAACACCATAAAGAAGCTCAGACAATCCACCAATAGACTGAAAAATGGTATTTATTAGGAAAATTAAAGGAAAATTTGAATGGCTCTTATTTACTTTCAGCGTTCCTCTGTCATAGATTTGGGCAGTATTTTTGTCGTTTCCACCAACATAAATGTAACTGGTACTTAGCCATTGGCAACCATAAATCTAGAAAAAAGAATAAGAAAAATTTTTCCAAAAAAAACCCTACCATCATGTTCGACTTGTTCTGAAAAACATCACGAATCAAAGAAAAATTTCGAAGATCCCATATCTGAAAAATAATTTTAAAAAAATTACGTTCTCCAAAAAATCAATTGAATTTAAATACTTGTAGAGTTGAATTTTTTCTCCACGAACCAGTCAGTAAATGATTGTAATTGCTCTCAATGTCTATTGCATCTCCACATATATGAGGACCATAAATATAACTAAAATAAATTTTAAATTAATTTAATGAAAATAAAGCATTTATTTTTTATTAGACTTTTGTGAATGGGGTGTACGATCGTCCCAAATTTGAACAGTATCATCCCATCCTCCACTAAATAGTTGATTAGTATCGGCCGGATGGTATTTCACGCAATAAACTCTACTCGAATGACCAGATATATTTACTCCATAATCACTTTATTTTATTTTTAAAAACAAGTCTAGTTAATTTAAATAAATTTACCCGCTTTCAAGACAATTTATTTCTTTTTTAGTGCCTACATCAAAAACTTTAATTTTACAATCGTATCCACTAGCAGCCATTCTTGTAAATGAATTGTTAAATGCAATACTTAAAGGCATCAGTTCTTTGTCAAAAATTGTGAATATACAAGACTTAGTCGGATAGTGCCAATATTTTATAAAACCAGAAACATCTTCAAACAATTACTATAAATTTCTTTCAAAAAGAAAAAAATATTCAAATATACAAGTGGCAACTAAAATTTTATAATGGTCTTGATTAAGATCATTTGGTCTATTGAAAAATCGAATGCTGGTCACAGGCAATCTTTTTTGTCGTATGTCATCATCGATTAAAGAGTAAAGCAATTGACAATTTTGTTTTTTAAACAGCTTTAATATTTAAATAATAAAGTATGTGACTTAATTTAAAAAATTTACTTTAATTGAGCCATCTGAGAGACCTACCGAGAATAGTTCGCCATTGGGATGAAATTTACAGCAATGTATGGGATTTTCACAGTCTCTTTTAAAACAAAATTATTTATAAAGTAAACTAAAATTAAAGCTAATACATTATTCCAGCAATTTCAATGTCGCCTTGCACTAAATAATGGTCAGGTGAATGCTCATCTGGTTTGAATGAAAGCAATGAATCGTTTTCATTTAATTTAGTATTCTTCATTCTTTTTCTAATTTTTCAAGGGAAAAATTTAAGAATTAAAACTCTAAAATTCAAATTTTGTCTTTATTTCTATGGAAACAAATCAATTTTCTAAAAAAAAAATTCGATCAGTTTAAATCATAATTAAAAGAACATTTAGTGAATTGTTAAAATTTATTTAAACTTGGTTATTGTTTTTAAAATAAAAATTAAATCTTTTTATACCTACAATCTCAGCATGCTTTTTCTCAACTACTACTGAGATAGCCAATATCTGATAAAAAAACTAATTTCTAAATTTTCATTATTTTCAAGAATTTTATTTTTATTTTTAACATATTAATTTTTAGTTTTGAAGTTTTCAATACTTTAAATTTATCCATATTTATTCACTAATTTAGTTTTTTATTTGATCGAAAAGAAAACATTTTTAAGAAAAAAATTTATTTGAAAATCATTAAAAAAAAAGTTAGATATAATTAGTCTTCGAGGAAAAGAATTTTCTTCAATCATTTCACTAATAAGAAATTAGAAATTGATGAAGGAATTAAAATTTATAAAAGCATATAGCGTTTTTTTTTAATTTCATTATCTTAGAGTCTGAAAGTTAGGTAAAATAGGTAAAATTAACGTTTTTAATAATTAAATTATTGCAAATAATATTTGATTTTAAGCTTTAATTTTTTTATACGTTAATAACCATCAATAATGAATTTTGTTATTTAAGTGGCAAAAAAAAATAATTCTACCATGTTGAAAAATGTAGCATGTGATGGAGTATAGCAGGTCCAAAAAAATACAGAAAAGATGCTTGAGCCAGCTTCTACCAAATGAAATCAGGAAATGATATCTAAACAAAATAGAAAATAAATGAGTCCTGATCAAAGAAATGTTCAAGACAAATACAATCACAATTTAAAGATGCTATCACAATTAAAACAGATTTAGATAAAGGAAAAATCTTTGACGATTTTTTAGCCACAAATTTTAGTTCTCAACTAGATTTTATTGAATCTGAAAATAATTTTGATGTATCATAAGCTATATAAGAGATTTTTTAAAAAAATAAGATAGTAGTCGTGCAAAGTTACTTGAAATTTAAAATTAACACTAAACTATAATTATCTCGGGAACAATGTCATACTTATTCATGAGCAGTCAGGTTTAGAAAACAAAGGCGCACTGCAGAAAACTTTTATTTTCTTATTTTATTTCCTTTTGTGTTACCTAATATTTTTAAAATTTCAATCAAAAATATTTCAATTTAACAAATTTCAAATATAGCTCATATACTAGTTGACAGTCAACTAAGAATACGGCCGCCCGTTTAGCCGGCAGGCCGTATTTTTTCGCGGTCTGAAATTGAGACCGCTTGGGAGACCGGCCAAATGGACGCTCGCAAAATAACTGGCCATTTTTATGGCCATTTTTTTATTTTTTAGGTTGGCCGTATTTTTTTTTCTGTAAATTAGACCGTAAAAAAGAACGGTATAATGATTGCCTGCAAACTAGTTGACCAGATTTGACGAATACGATTGTGACCAAAAAAATTTAGCAGGTTTAGTGACCATGTGTACGGATCCTATTCTATTATTTATTTGTGAAACTAGAGTATGGGTCTTGTTGGGTCCAAAATTTCTTTTTTATGTTCACAAAAGAAATCTTTGCTTTAAGTAAATATTTAAGAAACAAAAACATCAAGGCACAGGCTTCGTTGTTCATTTTCAATAGATGAAACGATTATTTAAAATTACTGAAAAACTGGTAAAAAAATCTAAAATGAAATAAATTTTTTTTCTCAATAACACTGTAGAAAATTTAAAATTTGTTACTATGATAATCTTTTTTTCTAATTTCTTTATGTTTTTTTAACTTAATCGAAAAAAATTGAAATTAAAATTATGAATTAATAAATTAGAAATTTAAATTAGAACCAAAATTTTTATTTTTATTTTTTTTTTAAGTCTAGAAGAAAAAATTGGAAAAAAATATATTTAAATTGAATTTTTGAGTAATATAAAGAAACGATTAAATTGATTAGATACTTAAAAACAATGGATTCATTAAACAAAATAAATACATTAGAAAAAAATCATTTTAAATTAAATTTTAAACAATGGGCATCGGAAATTTTGATTTGTAATTGTTAATAAACTCATCATTTGAATTGGGGTCGTTATTTTGAAGCAATTTAATTATCACATAAATGAATCTATACGATCGCTGATTCAAGCTATTCAGTATATTAGTCATATTTTCATAAGATTTTATAACAAACAATTTTTTTATTTCTTCAACAATTGCCTCAGCCAGATAAAAATGAATGTCTAGCTCATTTGCGTAATCTTTTTGTATCATAAAGTTTACTCCTTGGTTATCATCTCCCTTTAATCTAGCAATTTTGACTTTTTTTTCACTATCCTTAAAAAGATTTTCTGGACAATCAGAATCGAAAAATTGAGTCTTCAAATCATTCATTCTATAGATATTTATCGTTTTAATACAATTTTGGATGTCTTGTCTCAGATCGTTCTCGATCTCCAAGCATTGCCCTTCATTCACTGCTAGCAAACATTCAATCAAAGAGCTAAAAAAATGATCAGAGTGCAAATTTTCCGTAAGATCAGCATCCAAAATTCGCTCTTCATCATCTACTTTAAGTCTCTCAATTAACTTGTCTGATAGTCGCTTAGGCGCCAGCTCTCTGTACGTCTTAAAATATTCAAAATGCTCAAATATTGATAACCAAGATATTTGTTTGAACATAATGCTTTTGTATTTATTCGATTTTTGAGAAACACTTGATCCATTAGTGGAATAAGAATGATTTGATTGATAAACCTGTTCAATAAGTTCTTTTATATCAAACAAAGTAATTGACTTAATCTGAGCACTGTTTTTGATTATTAACTCATACGACGGCTTGTCCATAAAATAAAGTGTATTTAAATTTTTCATTTTTCGATTCGAATTCGGAAAATACAAGTTTAGTCTAGGCAAATTTTCAGCATTTAGTGAATTTTCAAATATCAAATGTTTAATAACTATTAAAACATCTTTGTATTCATAATCATTTAACACTTCATTTCTATTGTAATAATGTTCAAGTACTTGTTGACATTGAGCAAAGGAAACATCTTCAAGGGCACCCAATTTATCAAAAAATGTCCAAAACTTTGAAAATTCATCTGGTAATTTGTAAATAAAGTCATCTATTTGGTCCATAGCAATCAAGTTTTTAACAACTTTGTCAGCTCTTGTCAATTCATAACAACCATCACGTTTTCTTTTAACAAGTATAAAATTTGAATCAACTAATTTTTCAATAATTTTTAAATCTTCTGTTGACTGAAATTTTTGATAATATGACATGATTAAATTTTGGATTTTTCTAATTATATTACTAAGTTTATTCAATTTGGAAAAATTTTCTTCAGAAAGACTTGAAATTAACTGTAAAAAATTTTCGATCAATAGCTCATTTGAAACATTTTCGATTATTCCCGAATTTTCTTTTATCCTTTTGACATAATATGGAAGAACTGGTTTGATTAGCCAAGTAAACGGCATACTTTCGCTATAAACTGAGCCGTTCAAGCAAATTAACTCACCATGAATTGAACTAGAAGTCTTGATTTTATCTAATAAACGTTCGGTCAAAATTGGAATGAATTTTATGTCTCTTATTTCATTAATAAATGAGCTGTTGTTTTGAAATTTGTAAATCTCATTTAATAAAAGCTTACACACATCATTCAATTGGTCTAGATTGATTTCTTTATCAAGATATTTATCTGCAATTATTTGAGCAATTAAAATGCAATCTTGTTCATTGGGAATTTTTTTCAAGCCCAATTCATCTAGCAATGGTCTCCACTCCGTAGTATTCAAATTTTTTGGTAAAAGATGATTTAGAGTTTTACTAAACAGCTCACATTCAGGATCATAAACTTGATTAACTGAATAAAATCTATCTTCACTCTTTATAAATTTAATTTTTAAAAGCAAATTCCAAAGGTCTTGATCGGTTTTTAGATATTCTTCACCCAAATCTAACAAATTACCAATATGGTACTCCAATAGCTTAAAATCTTTAATGCTCAAAATCCATTTGAAAAAGTCATAGAACAATTTTTCAATTTTAGTCGGTTTAATTTCTAGAAATTCATATAAATTTTTAGATTTGTTTTCAATTATTCGACAATTTGTGCGGCTATTAGCAAATTCTAAAAATTCACTTAAATAACAACCTTCGGATTCTAAATTTTGTCTAAAAAAATCCTTTAATTTTTTCGGTAATTTAGCTATGTCTAGCAAAATAACTTCTTTATTTTCAATCGAGTCAATGCTACTAAATATGTCTTGGTAAATAGGAAAACTTTTAAGAATCTTTTTAATTGATTCCTGGCAATAGATTGAATCTTCTAGTTCAAATTCATAGGAAAAAATGTATTTTTTTCCAATTTTATGTTGTTTACGAATTAAGTTTCTTTCAAATAAATCAATAAAGTCATCTAGATTTTCTTTTTTAAATATTTTTAAATGATTATTTTTTTGGTTCTCAAGAAATGAAATTAAGTCATCAATTTTTCTCAAGTTTTGAATAATTTTTCTGAAAAAATCCAATCCAATACTTCTATTTCCAATAACTGGTATATCCAAATTTTTAGGTAGTAAATGATAGATGCTATCGACTATAGAACTGGCTTCTTTTATTGGCATTAAGTAGTTTTTTGAGTCTTTTAAAACCGGAATAATTGCCCAATCTTCAATTGGCTTCAATTTTTGTAAAATCTGATTCTTATTTAAGTTATCATAATTTTCAATCGATTCTATTATCAATTTTACAACTTGATCAATTTTACTTGAATCTTTTAAATCTAAATTTGGATAATCCATTTTTTCTTTAATAAAATAAACATTTTTGTCTAAAATACTAGGTATTATGATTATTAAATCGTTGATGTTGATTTTTCTGAAAAATTTTTGATCAACTGATCTAAAGTCTGCCGTGTAAAAATTTTCATGCAAAAAAAGATGTTCACATCCCTTATATCTATTTTCTAAACGTTTAATAATCCCATTATGAACACTGAAGTAAGATAAGATCTCATCCTGTCTTAATAATAGAGGGCAACTCTCCAAGTCAACATTATGATTCATACAGTATTTAAAAATTAATTTTAGATTATCAATATTTTTGAAAATTGAATTTTGAATTTTTTGTCCTACAATATTTGAACTAAATTTTCTCAGACCCTGAACTAAAATTGCTGGGGTCAATGTATTCAAATTAATAACGGCATTTGATTTGAAAACTGAGATTAATTTATTAAACCTACAAATTTTTATATTTGCATTCCATACAATATCACACAGCTCAGGTTTATTCAACATAAAAAAACTGCAAGAGTTGATAAAATTTTCAAAATCCTCTGAAAAATACAACTCACTTGGCTTGAACCATTTAATTTCATTTTTAAAAATGGGAATCATCTCTTGATTAAAAATTTCCTTGTAAAATTTTGAGCAAAAATTTTCAAAATATGATCGCAAATACTCTGGTATAGAATCAACATGCGGAAAAATAGAAAAATATAAATCAATAAACATTTTGGGTTCTAATTCATGACCTAAATATTTTGTATAGATTTTATGGAGATTTTTAATCAATTCTAAGAACAAGGGCAAAATAATTAGATTTATGAGAGCCAGATTCCAATTAGTAAGCCATTCAGAAGTTTCTTTATCAGCATTTTTTGTTCTCATGCCAAAGTCAAAAAGGCTAGTTCGATTTTCTTCTCTTAGAGCCCAATAAGCATTTATGTGACACTTAAGCGGAGATTTGTCGCTTTCAAGCGGTAAAAAGTTGTACATTTTAAAATCTCTTGTGAAATTTTCTTTTAAAATCAAATCCATATCAAAAGCCAGATATGCATTTGGAAAATATTTTCCCAATGGTTTTAATTTTAATTTTTTTATCAAATTTTCTTTATCGAACGATGAATCAAAACCAAATTGTTCAAATATTTCATAATTTTTTTGACTTCTAGAGCTTTCTGTTTTAATTGAGTAACTGACAAATTTTTTGGGCACTGATTCCAATTCAGAATTAAAATATGTTCTTTTCTCCGTTTCGAATTCTTTATTTCCATTGTGGCTGATTTTAATCTCATCAATTTTTTCCAAAACTCCATTATTTTTAGAAATATAAAATGAAATTTCTCGTATATTTTTCAAAAACAAAATAACATCATGAGCATTTGATTCTATAAATTTTTCGATCAAATTTCTAGCCCTGGTAAAATCGAAAGTTGTTGTCGATATGCTAGAATGGCCTCTTCTAAGCGGAAATCTGAACATGGTTGCATTTTCAAGAGAAAAGCCATCTATTTTAAAGCCACTTAACACATCACTGAATAATTCATTATTTAAATTAGTCCTGGCATTTTTAATTCTTATACCAGGATTAGTCTTGTCCAAGTTTAAGAAATATTTACAACATGGATCAAAAAGAACAAAATCGCTAAAATTACTGATAAATTGGGGCGCATCGGTCAAATGATAGACACTATTAAAACCTATTCCAAATTTTCCAATTTTTTCAATATTCCTTTGTTTACTTCCTTTGCTCAAATTAATGATACCCTCCAAGTCATTTTGAGTAAAGATTGCATTGTTGTAGCAGCAAATTGAAGGTCCTTGAAGAGCGGCCATTTCATCGTAAGGTAGACATTGTTTACCAAGCTCTCGATCGTCCAAAATAAAGCTGATTTTAGATGCTCCTGCGTCATCTGCATTCTGAATAAGCTCTGTAAATATACTTGCTTCTGATGAGTATCTAGTTAGAATGTCTTTTATACGATCGACAAGGCTTTCCTTTTGGCCAAATTTTTCGATTTCAAAACTTAAAGGAATTCCAATAGCATCAAACAGTTTACTTTTAGAACTGTTTATTCCAAATTTTTTAAAAGCAATGTTTTGATGTACAGGGTAGATTTTATGCTCGACTAATAAAGAGCCCAAGGTTCTTTCATAGCACATGTCTTTGTTGCATCTTAGGACACAATTTTCGTCAGGCAAATAAAATTCTTTTGAATTTAACATTTCATCTAAAGTCTCTGAGTCTTTTGAAAATTTATCAATATGTAAAATTTCATTGATTATTTTAAAACAATAGGAAAGTTCTGAACTGTCAAGTGGTGAATCATTGTATTTTTTTTTTAATCTTATTAATTTTTGTCTCAAATTTTCTAGGCTAAATGAATTAATTAGGCCCATTTTTTTAAAAAAATTTAATTTTTTATCGTCATCAATTAATTTTCTGGGAAATTGCAAAAGATCTGGTTCGGACTGGTTCTCAACTTGATACGCAAATGAATTTAAAGGTAGAAAATAGTTTTTTGTTTGAGCATTGTTTTCACAAAATATCCAATTTTCCGGGAGAGATTGTTTAAAAAAATTTATCTTCATCTCAATTTGTTCTTGACTCTGTTCTCTCTGTGTTGAATTGTCACGCAAATATTTACAAAATTCATCATAGTATTGCGAAAATTTTGATATTTCAGTGTGACCGTTTTCAAAGTGTACTTTCAAAATTCCAAATTGCTCCATGACCAATTTTTGCAAGCTTTCTTTTTGAGAATTTTTTACAAAATTTGAATACTTTTGGTCATATAAAGGCGCTACTGAACCAATCAACTTTTTATTCCTGCTATTATAAAGTTCTAAAGGCTTGAATTTTTTATCAACTAATTTAAACCATGGAAAAGTCCATTTTTCAGGCTTAGCTTCTGGAAACATCCATTCAATATCATTTAAACAATCGATCAAATTTTCTAAACTTTTATTATTTGTTTTTAAAAAGTAATCATATAAATAATCACTTAATGCTTTGGATAGACTTTTAGCGCTGGTAATGTCACTAGATAGTTTGATTTTTTTTGCCAACCCGATGACAATCTTATGATCCAAGTAGTAAGCTTTTATCCCAAGATATCTCAACTTAGATAATATCTCGTTATTGTGTATCAACTCCTCACAAGGAAACATATCATCTTCTTTACAGAATAGAGATTTAAAATACACATTTGAATTGGGATCAACTAATTGTTGAATTTTTTTAAAATTTCTATTGCAAGTAGGAATGCATTTTTCTTCGCTAATAACTTTGCCATGCATGGTCAACTGACTTTGATGACTAACCAAACTCTTTTCGAGTATGAAAAACTTTAGCAATTTAATGTAATCATCCAAATCTAAAGTAGACAGATTGGAAACCAAAATTTTTAGTAAACTAAAATCATCTACGAATTTTGATGTGTCTTTTATTTTATTTTTGATTACTGTCAGATACTTAGAAGGTAGAATTACTAATGATTTGGTTTGATGGATTTTTTTTAATGAGCGTAAGGCAATAGTTTGAATATTTTCATCTTTAAAATCAAAATCTACAAACAAAGATTGATCAAAATTGGCGTATTTGCTTTTTTGGTCTAAAAGAGTTGGAAAAATACAGTAGTTGTTATTCGCTGAGCAAATGGTTTCATAAAATTTATTTTCAAAATCCATAAAAAAGCTCGTCTTCATGTCCAAGGGCCACATAATTGATATCAAATTAGAATTGGAATTTAATTTCAAATTATTTAGTGAATAGTTTATCATTAATAACAAATTTTCTACCAATGGCTGCACCAAATAATTGTTCCATTTGTGCTTTTCATCAGATAGTTTATCATCTTTGGTATTCTCATTGAAGCTGAGTCTATCGCGACTGATATTAAAGGCAGCATTGACATGATATTTAAGATCTGAATAAATTGGTAGAGGCAGAAAGCAAAAAGCTTGACCACTTGAGCTCACAATCGAAAAGTTATTTTCACATTTTTCCAATTTTACAGCACAACCAACACATGGAACAAAACTTTCAAATTCTGGATTATTGTTAATCAAATGTTTTGAGTAGTATGAAGAGACCACGAGCCAATAATGGTCGCTTGATAGCTTTTCAACTTTAATATTAGTTGAAAATAGTGAAAAGTTTTCATCATTAGACTCTACTGTGTTTCGTAGGATCATTGCTGATTTTAGATCACGCTCGGACGTTTTCGAACATGCACTTAGAATTTTGGTCTGGCTGAGAAATTCTTCAGGAATTGAACTTTCAAATTTTTCCAAATACAGTTCAGGTTTTTTCTCAAATTTTAACAAGAGCTTTGAATCGGGACAAGTGGCTTCACTTGGTATGACATGGAACTCAATTGTGCAAACTGACTGGGTGAATAGCAACAAAGATTCAGCATTATTGATAAGTATGTCCAACAGCGATTTAACCTCAGAGTCCTTGTTGTAAATGTGAGAACTTATTTCACTGGGCTCGTTTCGCAATGGAAGTCTGATTAAAGTGCCATTATAAAAAAAATTATCACTAAATATATCACAGCCAAATAGATTTTCAAATGGCTTGAATTGGTCACAATAACTGGTTCGTATGAATTGGTTTTCTGATTTGAAATTAATTTTTTTGCCAGGCTCACCCCTATTTTTAATTATGTTCTTCATAAATTTTACACAAGGATCTAAGAGTACAAGGCTATTGCGACTCAAAACACAAGGCAAGTCAGTTACATTGTAAAAAGTATTAAAACCCAAGCCAAATTTTCCGACTTTTTCTTTATTGTTTTTTTTGGTACCTGCACCAAGTTTGATCAAATTTTTAAAATCATTATCTGTAAAAACCGCATCATTGTAAAATATTAAACTCTCTCCTTGACATTTGACCAGTCCCTGGTCCAACAATTTGCTAGGATTTTTCCACAAGTTGTTCTGTCGTTTATCATAGCAAATTTTTACAATTCTAGCGCCAGCATCATCAGCATTTTGAATAGCTTCCTTAAAAATTGAAATGCCATCTTTATATCCATTGAGTAGTTCTTTTATACGGTCAGTAAGCTTTTCGTGCTGACCAAACGATTCTATGGCCATGCTTTCTACATCCATTAATTTTTCTATTGAAGAACTAACTCCCAGTTTTCTTAAAAACTTATTGCTAATTTTTTGGTTGCAAATTTTAAATCCTTTTTGATTTAGTAAATTAATTTTTTTAGACAAAATTTCATCATAAATCATGTCATTCAAATTAAACTCTAGCTGATCTTCAGTTTCAATATGATAGACACATTTGTCTATCTTTTCAAATTCAACATTGTTATTTAAATTTAAAACTGGAAGCAAAAATTTTGATCTCAAACCCTGGTTTGAACAAAGCTCTTGTTGAAAATTTTGCTCTATCAAATTGTAAATCGAAAATATTAGAATTGAACCGTTTGGATTTTCATTGCATGTAAAATTTTTTATTCTTTCCAATAATTCTATTAAAACCATTAAATTCAATTGTTCAACAACACCAAAGACTTTGGTGTATAAGAGTTGAAATTTTCCCAAAAATGTATTCAGGTTTACAAGAATAAAATGGGGTGATAAATCATTCAGCTGTGATTTCCAAATTAAATTTTTACAATGCTGAAAACTATTGATGCCATCGAAGATGAAATATTTTGGTCCAAAAAACGATTTTAATTTTTGTGCTAATTCATCTGCTTGAAATTTTGAGTTTAAAACTAAATTTTGAAGATAATTGTATATTGGCTCCAAATCAGCAAGACCAACTGATTCTTGATTACTGATAATAAAGTCTAGATTAAGAAGAACATCGTCTAAATTTGGACTATGAGATATGATGTTCAATTTATTTTTAAAACTAACTGGTATAAATTTAGAATGGTAAATTGGTTTGACATGTTTAATTAGATTCTTAAATTTAGAATCCCAAAGCTCATTGCTTTGGTAAAATTTTGCTTTTGACCAGTCCGAAAAGTCGTCACTGGGCAGCCATTTATATTTAGTCGATAATTGAATTAAGCAATCTTTTTTTTCTTCGTTCAACTTTGCCATATATTCAAACAAATTTTGGCATCTATTTAAGAATTCATCTTCTGATAAGCTTAATTTATTTGAATCCAATTGCTGAAAGAATTCCTCAAAAAGCTTTATGTTTATATCCCGTTTCAAATAATTTTTAAAACACGGATAAAACATATCGTTCACATAATCATCATTTAACTGTAGCCTTTTTGGAACGAAATTTGCAACAAATCTATCTTTAGGATCATATATAACATTTAGAAACTTTAATTCATTAGAATTATTAATGAAAATTGGTTTTAACACAATTGAATTTTGGAAAAAATTTTCCATTGTCATACCATCAAATTTTTTAAATCTATTTATCACTATCCATTCAATAAAAGAAAATATAGACTTTAAATCTTTTCTATTACAGTGGTAATTGATGCTTTTATCTATAAGATCGCTTATTTTATAATCTCTTAAATTCAATTTAGAAAATAAATTTTCAGCACAATTTCTATCAATTATTATCAAATTGGGATCGATTGGTAAATTTTGAATGTCCATTTCAGCTTTTATACAACTAAATCCTCCATCTAGAATAGTAAAAAAATCTGTTTTCTTATTAATTGCTTTAAATACTGGAAGTTTGTGAGTTAGAAGTGTTGCACAATTTTCCCTTGATAAATTTTCAACTGAATTCAAGCAGCAAGCTATAATCTCTTTTTGCTCTGAATTTAAGCTATTTTTGATCAAATCTTTCATACTTATTTTGTGATCGGTGCAGTATCTATCCAAATTCAAGAGACAATCAATTAGTTCATCTTTATTAAAAGTTGACACATATGCAGATATTTTTGGGTGATTAGTCATAGCCTGTGGTAGCTTTTCAATAAACAAGCATCCATTTTTAAAATTTGAGTATTGTTCAAAAAAATTTTTCAATTTGTTCAACTGTTCATTCTGATTCTCAATAATGAAATATTTGAAATTTTTTTCTTTGCTTTTCAATTTTAAAAATTCAATTTTGCCTTCATTCTCATAAGGTATGAGGTCCAAGTGTTCTAACGGTGCCAATGAATCGTAAAAATGCGTCAGTATAAACTTCCATACTCGTTCAATATCTTCAAAACTGTACCCACTTTTTGTGCTTTTTTCAAACAATTCGTTAAAATGATCCCGATTAAATGAAATAATTCTTCTATCATTTTTATCTAACAAATTATTAAACAATTCATATTTGCTTAACTTATAAAGTTTTTCATCATCTAAAATAAAGTGATCGATTCCTTTGAAAATCTCTAAAAGATCTTTATTTTCAAAATAGAAAGCAGAATTTTGATTAAAGCAAGTCCATGTTGCATTTTTTAATGGCAGTAGTTCAATTTTGTCCAGCATTTTCAAATTGGACACAGATTGTATGAGATAATTTAGCAAATATGTTTTTTGCTCTTCCGTTAATTTCTCATAATTAAGCTTGCTTCTCATTTCATTTAAAATAATTTCTTCATTAATGTAATTTAGATTTTCCAATTTATTATAATTTTCAAATATTGCCAATACATGGTCCGGAATAGAGATGTAAGAGAGCTTTTTTGCATCAAAGCAATTGTAAATTGTGTCCTTGAGACAATTTTTTGACTCAAGTCCATTTCTGATTACAAATTCCCGAATTTTACTGTCCATTTTATTTGTTAGATAAATTTGATTAATATTAGACCATTCTAGGCATCGATTCAGAACTAGACTGTTCTCACTCAAACTATTCAAAAATACTTTTAAATGCTTTTCTTTCCAATTGAGGCCAATGTTGCTTAAATCAGGCAACAGATAGTAAAAATTATTCAAATCAAAGTCAGGATCATTTCTTTGAACTAAATCTTTGGCAAAATCGATTAGCTGAATTAGTACCACATTTAAGACTTCATTTACCATGAGCTCATTCCATTTGGCAGCTTCGTCTTCTTTTGCATCTGCCGAAAGCCATTTGAAATCTCTACGATCATCGCGAAGTCCAAATGAGCCATGAATATGCAACGGCAGACCTGATTTTTCGATTGTTTCTGGCATTGGCAAAAAACAAAAATATCGGCTTTGTTTAAATTTCTCTTGCACATCTTTTTCCAATTTGTATGCCACTGCACATGCTGGAAAATTGTATGTTTTAAACGCCAAGCTTCTCAAAGATTCGCTACAAGATTTAAATTTTACAAGACTGCTCATCAAATATTCATCGTTTGTAGTTGAATACAACTTTGTATTCCTGTCCATAATATTTGTTTTAATAGCAATTTTGAAGTTGTAAGCCAGATCATCTCTGTTAAATGTTTCATTGTCCATTATTTTTTCTGAATTAAGTGATGCAACAAGTTGAGTGAAAAAATGTTCTCTAATCTGGTGCAAATTTTGGCTCGATTTCTCAAAATCAATAGAGGTGCTGGCCATGAGACTTTGCTTGCCATTTCTTATTTCAAATATTTCAATAGACTCAATGCGTCTTAAAAAAAGCAAAATCAAATTAAGATCTTTGAAAAAAGACTCCAATATGTCATCATAAATAATCTGGTCCACTTCCTTATAAATCGAGCATAGTTCAGACACTTGAGCAGCTTCTTTGTTGCGAATCGGAAAGCGAAATAAACTTCCTTTAAACTCATTTATCAAATCAATTTTCTCTCCTGTGTTTAATTCAAAATTTTTGTAAGGCTCAAATTGATGAGGGTACTTATCAAAGTACTCGTTTTCTTTGCCAGGTTCAAAGTGAAATCTCATCGCATTTTTAGCTTGATGTTCCCTCAAGTATTTCTCATGTGGATCAAAAATTATCAAATCATTACCACTGACCAAAGATGGAAAATCTTTAGAAAATTATTTTTTAACTTATTTTTTTTTCAGATAATGTTTCATTACCAGTTAGGTGATAAACAGATTTGAACCCAAGGCCAAATTTTCCAATTTTAAGAGGCTTGTTGTTTTTTTGACTTTGTCTTATCGATATAATTGATCTAAAATCATTCTCATCAAACTGGGAATCATTGTAAACCAATAGTGCAGGACCCTTTTTTTGTAATTTAACTAATTAATTCAGAAGAATCAAAATTTTCTTGCAATACTTGAAATTTTTTAAGTCCAGGATGAAGAAGTGAGTCTGATGAATATTCAGTGTAGCCAACGAAAAATTTTACATTAGTGGCACCACTATCTTCAGCATTTTGAAGCAATTCCTGAAACAAAATAAAATAAAATTGAATAGTTAAAATTTTTAAAGTGAATATACTTTAAGAATTTGACCACCAAGAGGATAGCTGTCTAATATTGGCTTTAAATGAGCTGTAAGTGGTGGAATTTCAAAGCTAAAATCCGCCATTTCTCAAAAAAAAAAGTGATTTTTTGCTTAATGTTATTTGACTTAAATAGCGAATTGAAGTGTGGATTAAAGCGCGTGAAAAAAAAAGGATTGGTTTGTGTTTTATAAACTGTTAGTGAAAATGCAACTGAAATTGTTGCACGAGCTTTTAATCGAGAAAAGATTCTTTTTGATTATTATTTTAGGTCTCTACTAGAAGCTCAATTTAAATTTTGCTTTTAACAAGCCTATTGATAAATTCTTTAATGTTTAAATTTAATTTTAGCTTGAATTTATATTTATATATGTTTCGTATCTTGTTTCTTGCTGACTTTTTTTAAGATAATTTAAAATAAAAATTTTATCATTTTTTCTAATTTTTTTTAATTAAATATTTTATACTTAGTAAAAATATTTCAACATCTTTTTTAAAAAAATTAAAAAAAAAAAGAAGAAAGACTTTTATCTTTAGTGTTGTAAAAAAAGGCAAATCGAAACAAATATGAGACTTATAAATGGACAATAAATTAAGATTAAATTTGTCTAAATAAGAATAGTATAGTATAGTGGTTTATTGCAACGCATAAATGCGTAAATCTGACAACAGATTATGTGCAAAAAATGTAATGAAAGTTTTTGACTATTTTTGCTTTAAAAATATCGCTAGATTGATATTCCACTGCATCCACTCCCAGCTTATTCCAGCCATTTACTACACGGTTTGTGAAGAAGGTATCTTAGAGAACAATTTTTGATTATTTCTCTTTTAATTTTGTTTGGATGGCTGTTTGAACTTCTGCTTGAAAAAGTGAGTGAAGATTGCCATTTGACTTGATCAATTTTTTTTTAACTTTAAACATTTGATTTAAGTCACCTCTCATTCGCCTTTCGGTTAAATTCGTCAGGTTTAGAGGCTTTATTCTATCGTTGTAGTTTATATCTTTAAAACCGGAGATAGCACTAGTAACTCTTCGTTGAACAGCCTCTAGAATTCTTTTATCTTTCTCTACATATGCGCACCATACAGGAATAGCATACTCTAAGTAAGGCCTAACAAGACTTGTATAAAGTAATTTAATACCATGAAAAACTTGACCAAGTATTCAGTTGCCTTTTGAGGCTGGTGAGCAAACTTGAGAATGCCATTTTAAATCATTTTGAATCCAGATTCCTAAGTCTTTCTGAATCCTGGATCTTGAGACAAGATGAGTTTTTCCATTGGCTAAATCATTCATAGCATAATCATTTTGGAGCCCTTGATTTCGATTAAAACTCATAATTTCGCATTTATCAAAATTTAGATCCATAGACCATTCATTACAACAGCTAATTAATTAATGTCTTATTAATTGCATTTTATTTTTCAATTTTTTTTAGCATTGTCTTTGGAACGTTCATTAAAATAAAATAAATAATTAATAAATAATTAAAACGAGAAGTGTGTGATGCGGCTGGGCTGCTTGGGATATGAAAAAGAATAGTGACGATTTAAAATAAACAAGATTTATCTTTTATTGTCAAACTATTAAAATAATATATTTTGAAAACATAGAAAGGATTAAGTTTAACTCTATTAATGATAAAGTTTAACTATCTTACATACTATCTTTTATGATGGTGATATAAATTGAAAATTAGTGAAATCAGTAAGATAACAAAAATAAGCATTTGAAATAATAATTAAAATTCAAGTTAAATTTCAAACATATTTTATATCTTTATAGAAGTTTTTAATTGAAAACATATTGTTAGCCCGTTCCATTTCACAAGTACTTCTTTTCATTAGCTAAATATTTTTTTCGACTAATTTAAAAAAATGGAATATTTCTCCAGAATAATCAAATTGTAAGGTCTTCTAGTTTTTTTAACGGCTTCTGAGCAAAATTTGAAAATTTTTATGATTAAGTTTGAGGTATTGTCAATGGCGCTAGTAAAAAATAGTATGATAATGTTCTTTTCTAAATTGTCAATTCTTTTCAATGGAAAACATATAAAAAATAGAATTTTGGCTCGAACTTAGATGCGGGTCTTGGTTTTGAAATTCTCCATTAACTCTGAATTAAATGAACTTTAAGGACTTTATTCATTATTAAACCATGTTTATTTTTAATAAATGGTCTATTTTTCTGATCAACTTTTGAAAGAAGATTAAATAGCTACTCTTGACTCTTATGTACTTTAGGTTCTTTTAAATTGAACCATGCATTTCTAAATGATTAATTACCAAAGATTATCCTTTAGAGATTAAAAATCTCTCTTGTTCTTATGTGCTTTACTCCCATTTTAATTCCATTTTGTTAAAGAAAGCTTACCATCAAATTAGCTCTAATATGATAAGGCTCAATACGTCTAACCACGTCTTTCGCTAAGCAAAACTATGATAAATCTAATTTAACACAGAATTTATTTTTTAAAACAAATAAGTCATAGCAATATAGAATACTCTATTTTAGTGACATGTTATTCAAAATTGAGCACTTTTTAAAAAAATAAAAAGCAAATTTTTAATGACATGTAATTAATAATGAAATTATTAAAAAAAAATTAAAAATTTGTTTTTGCATTGATGAGATACTGTTTAAAAATGGAAAGTCAATTTTGATATAAATCTAAATGTCATCTAAGTCAGTAGTTTTTTTCAAAAAAAATTTTTTTATTCATTTTTTAAGACATGTTGAATTCTTTTTTTTTATTTTAAATCAATGTTCATTTTTTACTGACAAGTCATTATTTCACTTAGTAACATGTCATTTAATTCGGATAATTACGTCATCTATCAAAATTTTGATAATGTTAATACGTTTTTTTGTAGACAATTGCAAACTTAAGAATAAACAATTTTTATTAATACTATTGTATATGCTCCTAAGACTTCAAATGAGTTGATTGAAATTGTGTTTAAATGTAAGAACCTTGGCTTGGTAGACTCATCAAGTTTGAAATATTGGACGAGTCAAATTATTACTTGTTATTTAAAATTTTAAACGATTTATTAAAAGTAGACTTTTTTGACCTATAGTTCAATATATTTTTTAAATGTTTTTTTTTTAATAAGCTTTATTCCTTTTTATTTTATCTTTATCTAAAGGAATCTTTTTTAAAATAAAATATACAGAATAAAATACATAAAAGTCATAAATATAAAGCTTGGTAACAAGACAGTATTTTTGTCAACAACCAAAATATAAAATTTTAAAAGATTATATGAACTAGAATTTCATGGTTTCATTGAAAATAAAGGAAACATTTAAATTCAATGATCTTGTCGTGAAAAAAAATTTGCTACAAGAAAAATTAATTAGTTTATAATTGAACATATTTTCTGATAAATTGATAACAAAATAATTTTAGGGCTTGACAAAGAATTAGCTGATTATATAAATAAAGATTATTATTAATATTATTATTATTCTCGATTAAAAACAAAGAATTTTTTTTAATTTTTTTTATTTAGTATTCAGTAAAAAAAAAAAAGAAGAAATTTAGCTGTTAACATTTTTCTAAAAGAGTATTCTTAATAATTATTATAAATACGATATACAAAATAACAAAAAGAAAATAATGTGTAATTGATAAAAATTAATTATAAAAAATGATAAATAATTAATGCTATTTATTTGACATTTCTTCGACCAATGCGCTGTTTTTCAAATCTGGCTTCCATTTCTTCAAGTACTCTTGGAGTATATCTAACAATTAATTTCACACTTCCGACTGCTGCTTTTAGCAATTCAACAGCTCTCTCATGATATTCATTTTCAACATTCTTAATAAAATAAAAAAATATTTCTAAATTTATAAAAAATATTTATAAATTTAAAATAGAAATGTTACTGACAACTCCGTTTACTGAGAGGAGTTGGTCACCTCGCTTTAGACCGCCATGTTGATCTGCCACTCCGCCAGGTATAATTCTTGAAATGTAAATTGGTGAGTGTTGTTCTTTTCCTCCCATCACATTAAAACCAAGTCCTTCTGCTGTTTTTGGTAGCTCAACAACTCTAGGATGCGGGTGACCTTCAGACGCAGCAAATGCCGCTACTGTAGCCTTGATAAAATATTTATTTTCAAAATTTTTGATTTTACAAGTTTTTTGACTAACTTTAGCAGTGGCGCTAGCTCTTAATTCTGGCGTACCATTTGAATCAATTGTATGGTAGATGTGTTCATAAACTTCTCTAACAGCATTAAAAAAATCACTTTGTATCACTTTTTGTAAAGCGGCCAATTTCTGCGGTGGCACTTCATTAGCTAAGCAAGATATTTATCAACATAAATCGAAATTTTAAAAGATGTTTACTTTTTTGAAGTTTTTCCAATAGTTCAACTGCTCGATTCAAATCTCTTTCAAGTGTTAGCTGATCCGACATTATACCTTAGCTAATTCACTTATGATTTTTAGATTAAAATTTTCTTTTTTATCTATTGAATAATAAATTTTATTATCAATCATTTATATTTCTAATTTTAATTTTAAATTAATGTTTCAGTTTTAAAGTATAAAAAGTATTGATATTATATTTAGATTCGAGATATACAACTATATTATGATTTTTGAATATTTATTTCATTTTTAATGATTTTTTTATGATTGATTTAAAATCGATGCATAATTTGTTTTAAAACTAGGTTATAGTTGTGTTTGTATATAATTTAATTTTTTTGTTGTTGAATTTTTTTTGTCTTATTCATTTCAGATCAGACTATATGTGCTTTTAGTTTAAACTTTGAGCAGAGACAAAAGCATCTTAATAAGAAATAATTTCTTTTTTAACTTTTTGGAAATTAGAAATAAATTTCTAAGTAATATTCCGAATAATTAAATGGACATTAATCAATTCTTATATCCAATTAAAACTAAATATAAAATAAAAACATAAAACTTGATTCAACTAATTTAACGAATAAAAAAAAATTTATAAAAAAATTAAATTGTAATTTGGCTAAATAATTCAGAAAATTTAGCTAGTTCTTAATCAAAAAAATTCAAAAAATAATTTATTTGAAAAAAATTCTTAATCAAATTACTTAAATTTAAAAAAAATGGTGCTGATTTGTCTTTTGAAATTTTGGTTTTATCTCTCTATTTGTATTCATATATTTGTCATTTATTGATTATCCAAAAATACCCTCTAATTTATTTTAACTTATCTTACTGATTTTTAGTTTTCTAAATTTCTTTTAGAATGGGAAGATTCACTAATATTAAATAATGTATATGATTCTAGGAATGAATAAAAAATGATAATAAGTTTATTACATTTATGATTTTTTTTTTAATAAAAAAAAAATTA